>JAJHUR010057052.1:0-19317 GCA_027495735.1 Lutjanus campechanus
ATAATAAAACAAGTTTAGCGATTCTAGCATGTCACAGTGATAGGCTGCTAAAACATCTGCCCACACACTTACATAATTGCTTGGCTCGGCGCTCTGTCTGGAAGCAAACTGGCATGGCGATAACTAGCAAAAACATTACATTTTATATTGCTCTTCTCAGATGTATGGATACTGCTATTTACTTCTCCAAAGTGTTGCCATGGAGCCTTTTCTCCAAAGTATTTTCTACAGTTTGAGGGTGTTTAAAATCACAGCTATTTTAATGAGCACTTGAAATCGACAATTGGAGACAAGGCCCTGATACATAATAACCCTTCAGCAATTAATAGTGCGTAAAAATATCCAGCTGCTCATCAGTGCTCCATTACAAGAATTAGCCTCAATCAGCGGTGAGCACCCTGTGACTCCTCTTTGACACGATAGGACATGGTGTGGTTCGACTACCTGCGAGCAGCAGAGGCAGCGTCAGGTTGTTTTTTGTGCCACTGTGACACGTTCCCAGGCACCAGGCTGATAATGGAGCACGGGCATGACAAGAAGAAACTAGATTTCGTTTCAGAGAGAAACCAGATGGAAGGAAGCACAGAATGAAGTGATGCAATCGGGTGACATGCTGTGGAGTTTTGTGGTTCTGCTTCACTAACGCCAGGGCTGTACAGTATGAGGCTTGCAGTTTGTCATGATGTACATATGCAGTACATATCTTTGCATAAGAAAAACCACACAGCAAACATGGACAGTGTTATAATAACTACACCTGTGGATGAATAACTGTATGAATGAATGGCTTAAGTGTCTTAGGCTGGGCTGCACAAACCAGGATTCATTTTCAAACCCTATTAAATCATGGTTTAACTTTAAATCATGTCACACTTAACTAGCTTAAAATAAGAAAGATTAAATTTAAACTTCTCTTTGACCCTCAGAGGTTTGTGTGATCTACTACTAACTTAAAACATACACCAGAGGAGGTTTACCTTTTGGAATGGCTACCTTTTTGAGATGGACTGAGAAAAATGATTCTTTGCTGAGCCATCACGAGTAGGCTAAGTAGGCTAACCAACATTTTAGCTAGCTGCAAACAAGATTAAAAAAAATATTTTTAGAGTGCAAGCAATATAACATTTTATCAAGCTAGCAAACATTTTATGATATTTTTGGCTAGCTAGAAAACAGTGTCACATTTTGCTCAGGTTTTAGCTAGCTAGCAAATAATATAACTTTTCGTTAACTATTTAGCTAGCTAGCAAACAGTGCAACATTGTGTTATCTTTTTAGCCAGCTAGCAAACAATGTAACATTTTGCTAACTTTTTTAATACTTACTAGGTCCCAACAACACTTAAATGTATTCTTTTATTTATTTTAATTTGGTTAAGCAAGCGTTTCCATATTGATTTAATTATTTAATTTTGGGTTAAATAACTAAATTTGGATTTACTAAACTAAGATTAGTTCTTAATTGTGCAACAGAGGATCTTAAATCTGGATTCACATTTCAAACCTGGTTTTGCTAAACTCTGATTAGAACTAATCTCAGATTAAATTAATCTGTGTTGGTACAACCCAGTGTTAGTGTGTCATAGGGATTACTATGATAACTGTTCCTGGACTGAACAATAATAAGAGCAAATCATCATAACAGAATAACCCACAAGACAGAAGTGTGTGCTAGAAACTTTGTCAAAACTGGGAGAGATTAAGTATTGCAGCCTTTATAGAGATGAAAAAAAATATTGCAAATTTTGCACAACAAACACCTCCATCTGGGAGAAAGCACATTTTATTATCCAGAGAAGCACATCAGATAACAGTATAAATAGGAGGGAACAGACTAAAATCAAAGTATTTTGAGAAAGCAGTCATACAAAAGCTGATTGGCGCTGTGCTTCAGAACAGGAGCACAGTGTGTTACGCTGCCCAGGTAACATTCATCAAAATGACAACCTTCCCTTGTTTGCTACATTTGCATCCTTGTTTGCAAAAATGCTTCAGATCAAACACAACTTATCACCTGGTGAACTAAATCTGATCAGGCTTGGTTATTATCATTCAGCCTGCTGTAATTTATAATACAAAAATATGCTGCCATTTAAAAGATAGGGATTTCTCATTGTTAGTTTTAAACTACTATTAGTGGTCTTAGTGATTAAATTTTATCAAGTGTGCCTGATAGTTGAATCAAGACTTAAATAATGAAAGGCTTGATGTCATACTTTCATACAGTATTTAGTGAAATATTCCAGCTATATAATCATTCTGACAAAGGAAAGTGCTTTGGAAAAAAATAAAATAAAATACTGGTCTAAATTGTATTCCACCCTCCAGACATGTACTATATGTTTTCTGAGTTTTTTTTATTTTTTATGTTTTGGCTGGAGCTGTAGAGATGCCTGCTGTGTTTTTGTAGCATCCAGCTCCATTTTATTCCGGGTTCCCCTCCAGACAGATTTTAAAGTCTGCTATGATTAATATTTTCTTGAACATGGTTTTGCCACATAAAAAGTTTAAAAGAATAAAAATCCTGAAAAGCGGCTGGAAGCTCGTATTCTCTTTCTCCCTCATTGAGAAATTCTGAATCTGGGCTCGCAGGCCGCCCACCACCGTTGCTGGGTTGACCTGTGAAAGAGCGGTGCCCATCAAGATGTATTAGAGGAAACACGGAGAGATTCAGCCATACATGTCTGAGCCTCAGTCAGACTCAGACTCAGATGAGTCAGCTTAATAGAGACATATCAGAACGGTCAGGGTAAGTTAGCATCCTTTATTTGTTTGCCTTCTATGTGGCTCTCCCTCAGGTTTCTTCCAAGGATTTTTTTGGAGAGACATTTTTTCTTACTCTTTTGAGGGTCTACAGGACAGATTCTAATTATTATATTGAGCTACATAAATACAGTTCGACTTGACTTATTACTGACTTTTGAATAGAGGGTATGCATGTGACATCACAAGTCGCTGCAGTTTAACAGCTGGAATCCCAGCAGGGAAATGTGAATTTGTGGTTGCCATTTTGTGTCAGGTATGTTTGATTTTTGGGTAAAATCCATATCTACAGTTCCGAACTGTATTGACGGTTTAACATCTTTCATTTATATTCTGTCTAACTGAGACTTTTGTTACAATCACGCACTGCATTGCGCCTCCTCATGCCGGACAAATCTAATAACATCAACGTTGTTGCATGCGAACATTTTCTCTCCAATAATGTAATCAAATAAAAAAATATCTTTACAAACCTGTACTCATGCATAGACATCTCCCCCTTCAGTAGAGGAATGTGAAAACACCTTTCTGGTAGAGCGTGACACAGGAGTGGATTTCCACACCTGTCTCACCTTACTTCCACAAAAATACTCCTGTCCCATTCCAATCCTGAAAGAATGGCTCCCGTTCCATCTCGCTCTTGTCAATCCACAGTCAAGTGCCTGCATAAAACCGACCTATTCTTAGCATGGTTCTGCTCCTGAAATTGACTCCCATCCCACAGAAATCTCCTGGGAATCTTGTGTCCTGCGGGATTCCTGAAAAAATGTCAGCCTCTACTTTCTGGTGGCAAATTTTGCCCAGATACATAAGACATAAGAAAATACATTTTTGAGTGGAGGATATTTTTGACTTCCTGGCAAGAAATGGACTAAAGTGAAAGTACATGATCCATCTCTAGGATGGATCTTTATGGCAGAAGCATGAAAATATATTTTTCTTGCTACATACAATTATTAAAGGTGTAATGTAACATTTCTGCAGGAAAATGCTAGACAAATATTATATATAATATAATATATATTATATATTTTGTTCAGTTGTGTACTGATATTACTTCAAATGTTTTTATCCATGTTCAAATGCAGATAAATTAATAATTTTTTAAGGTAATGATGCAGTTTCTCATAGCTGTTGCTAGCTAGCCACTAGTTGCTACCTTCAGGGAATGTGAGATAGACTTTCATCAGCTATGGTGGTTGTTTAAACAGTGAAGACAACAACTCCCATGATCCCACACCATTTCACGACTTCATCAAACTACATCCTTCACTATTTTTTTTTTATGTGAGAGAGACCCCTAATGGCACAGTGTACATATTATGCGTTTAAGATAAATGATCAATTCAGTAATGAAAATATGGCCAACAGTCAGCCTTAGCAACCACAAGTCAATGACTGGTTTCATTCTTGGTAGCCATTTTTAAAAGAATACAGTCAGACTTTGTCCCCTCATGAAAGTACAAGGAAGAGGAAGACAGGAGAAGTGAAGACAAGAGGATATGGACTGTGTTTCAGACCAAAGCCTCATTCTGTCCCTCCCTTCCATCTGTGTGATACCCCATTTGAGTGTCCTCCCAGTCTGAGCGAGACCCTCCACTTACCTTCAGCTCAGTCTTTTACCTCCACGTTAACAACAAAGAACCCCTCTGCCTCAGCGTCATTTCCCAATAATTACAGCCGCTTTCCAGAGCCAAGTGCTACATTATCGTGTCACCCTTCAGCCTGAGCCGAACCATTAAAATTTCACAGTGAGGGGAGATCATTCCACTTTTGTGTTTCTTTGATGTCGATTGCTCAATAAAACCAAACTGTCACACGAACGACGCTCCCGGACAGATGACGAAAGCGAAACTTCAAGGCCGTCGAAGGTTTGAACTCGGGAGTCTGCCTCGAATGCAAACCGATAGAGCCCGATGACGTCTCGCTACCATTGCAAGTGACGATCAAGGCCCAGTTATTTTCTCCGGTGCAGTTATAGATTTTTACATTTGAGCAAGCAGCTATCATTTTCTTGCCTCTGTGTTTGTTTGTTTGGTTTGAGGAGGAGCAAAAGGAACGTCGTGTGAAATGGGTAACTTTGTGATTTACTGTACACCAGAGGAAATGTTTCTGTACCAGCAGGAAATATAAGTCTTTGAGGATTATAGATTGAAAGGTCCGTTGAACCACCTGTCTGCTTTTTTCAAATTTTTTCTCCTATTTTCTTTTGATAGCCTGTTTCTGTGTTTCCATTGTAATCATCAATAGAAACAAGTCTGTAAAAGCAGTGATAACAAAATAGGTTCACACTGGTTCTGGGGAAAAACCATGCCGCTCCTTATTCCCATGTGGCCCTTACATAAACCTCTTCTCTTCTCCCGGCTCTATCGCCTCCTCCGTGCCCTTTTGCCCTCTTCAACACAATTATGCACCCCCACTGGCGGACCTCCCCCCGAATTCATGTTAACCCTCCGTCACCTACCAGCCCCAGGGGCCTATTTTAGCGAAGATGAAAGCATGGCAACTCCTTTGATAGCACAATTTATTACATGAATTCCCCCCTGATAACTACAGGGAAAGGTGTGGAGGAAAACAAGAATGCATTCACTTTGTTAAATCTGAACATACATCACCCACTGCCAATGCTGAACTCAATTTTCTTTGTGTTTGTGCGCCAGCCCCCGTTAGCCGATAACTTCTTCTCAGACAACAGCTGGTTCTGCTTGCTCTGTCAGACCAGATGAAATACAATAACAAAGCAGGTATAGAAAATAATTTATGAAGGGAGAACACATGATGCGAGCAGACACAGATGAAACCAAATGAATCTTTAAAGCGTGTTTTGTGTTTGTGAAAGCAGTGGAAGCCGAGTATGAGGCTGGTCTTTGTACTTTTCGCTGTATAATGTTGTTTATCTCCGGAGTTAGGAATATAGCTCGTTAACAACCCAGAACTTATTGTTGTGGATCATATGAGAGCTGAGTTGTCGGCACTGGTCACGTCACTGTACTTTTCTCTACTGTTCAAAAGCAAACAAATCACATTTTACACCAAGAGTAATTTCAGGATTTTTCAACCTGGATCCTTTTTGACTGTGGGTGCATTCACACCTAAACATCTGGTTCCTGAATTTAACCAAATATGAGGATGATGCTCTGTTTGCATTTTCCAGTTGTTCCAGTTTGCGTTCACAAAGGCAAAACTCAAAACGGTCCAGAAATTGTAAAAAAGTCATGTATTGGAAATGTTGTTTGATTATTGATCATACAGTCTGCGGGTGAAATGACAACAGCCCAATTTCTACCACCATGGAGCACCTTCAGGTTCCGTTCATGTTGATGTTCATCTGGGGAACATAGCAGACTTAAGAGGGCCGCACATTTGAATGTCTCATAAGACAGCGGGTATTTCATAAATTAATAATGTCATTTTCTCACTTCATCTTGAGTCCAGGTTTGTCCCCTGCCAGTCCACATTTTGGTGGTAAACACGTTACTAGTTCACCACACTTCTGTAAATGGGCGTTCACACCAGAAAAGAAGCGCTTCAGTGTTCACTCGACAGCGATTTGTTGTGGTTTGACACACCGAGGAGGTAAACACACCATATACTATATATATACACACCACTGTCAACACTGACAACATTATGGGAAGAATCACTACAGAGATAGAACTTTTTATTAAAGAGTAAGATCTTTTTTTATTTTACCAGGAACAGCTGTTTTATTGCTTTTGTCAAAGCCACCAGACTCCAATTATAGAAACAGTAATTTTATCATCGGAACAAGTCTTTCCACTGCTCCAACAATAACCAGTTCTGGTTTGGTTGAAATAAAACCCTTAATTCACTCCGTTAGATGTAAAAATATTCTGGCTCTTGATGCTGTTTCTCCTCACTGCTTCTCAGATGTCCAATCGCCTTGTTGCTCCTCTCGGGATATTTTCACATCTAATACGGTGAATTAAACCAGGGTCGGTGATGTTGGAGCAGTGAAAATATGAGCCAAGAGAGGGAGTTTTATTTTGTTTCTGTCCAGTTTGAAAGGCGCATGTTTTGTGATCATACAATTGCTGTTTTGTAAATCGAGTCTGGCGGCTTTGAGAAGAGCCATCTAATGGCTGTTTCTGGTTAAACAAAAATGATCTTAATCTTTAAGAGAAGTTCCATGTCTGTAGTGATCCTTTACATAATGTTGTCAAACACTTAGAATAATAATCTAACTCTGTCAGTGGCAGTGCGCAGTTTTCCCTCAGGAACACACAGGACATTGCAGACCATTTTCGAGGCTGACGGCTACAGTGATCTCAGTCAACACCGGACCAGTTGTGTCCCCATTTGTCACTTGAGCACAAAAACAGGGTACACAAATAGAGTCCAGGTAAATATTTAATACATACAATCATAAATTCAGGCTAATTTCTTCCCCTAAAGAAATACAAGGAGATGAGTGGGCCTCGAGGCAAAGAAGAAACTGTTTCATCATAAATTCACCTGCTCTCCGCCTGAAAATACCTCGGTCACACTGGTGTTTACCTTTGGCTGGTAGATGCATGCTACCTTTAAAAGGACTGGTCTCAAAACACATTGTGCCCGAGGCTTGCAGGATCAATCTTTAAGAAGCAGCTTGAACCCAGGCAAATACAGTGTTTTTTTGTTTTTTGTTTTTTTGTTAACACTGGGTCGGGATGTGAATCAGTGCAAGTCTGTGGTGCAACTTCACAGCGAGCTTCTCCTCCTTTCCATCCAGTGAATGGGAATAAACATGGTGGAATAACCAGCGTTGTCTGCAATCATAGAATCTCAAACAAGATTAAGCTGATTTGAAGCAGCAGGAGGCTAAATATCAGCGCAAGGTGCTGCCTAGCACAAGATAAATGGACCCTCCGGCAACCTCCGACACGTAATGACTAGTGGAGTAAATACTGGTTTTTGTCAGACTTGTCTTTGTGGCTACCTCAATTAGATTACCGGCATGTGTAATTCCTCTGACGGAGACGTTTCACGAGACGGGAACCTCATCATGTGCAATTTGCACGCACACACCTGCCACCTTTTTCATCATTAGGAGCCGACAGGTCTGGTCAGCCAAAAGCCTCGGCGGCCAGACCTCGGCGAGGGAATCTGAACCCTCCTCTTCGCATTCATTACTCTCTTAACCAAGCGACCTTTCACTGTTCATTTGTATAGCCGAGACGAGGTCCCCCGGGATCCCAAATGATGCACCGTTCACCATCCAGTTTCAGCCATATTTCTCATTCACCACCCCTGCGGCCTGCCATCTTCGAGCCCTCTTGGTGGAGTCCTCACACACGCTGACCTCTTTCAAAGCAGCCCTGCTCCGTGCTTTTTGACTGTTGCTCACTTGTCAAGGCTGGCTAAGGGGTGTCCAGTGTTGTGTGAAATGGCCAGGGACCTGTCTCCCTAACAGCTGCACCTCAATGAACATACCTTTTCCCTTTCCCCCTGGTGATCCTTTCATTCTGCAGAGCCGCGGGATGCCACACACACACGCACATGCACAAACCCTGCCGCTCCTCTATCCTGCTTTTTTCTCCCTACTGTGTTCATTCCATGTGTTTCATCCCTCCTCCCACTCCGTTTGTCATTGCTTTGTTTACTTACACAGTGCTTCAGCGAAGCAGATGCACCTGTCCTCTGAGCAATTATTTGGCAACTGGATGCCTCCCTTGGCGGATGTCTTTGTAACTCATCAAATGCTCTTTTGAAGCTTGCTCAGTATTCAGGCGGCGAGGCATGCCTGGGATCATCGGAGGTGAAGCTGTTTCAAGCATCGGCCTGATTCAAAAGGTCAAGCTGCCACAAGCACTTTTCCTGGTAAACTATCTTTAAACACAAAAAAACTATTCTGACTGTGCAGTCGCTGTATTATCAGGCAGCAGATGGAGGCCTCTCCCTGTTTATTGTTTGATGTGTGATTTTCACATGTGCATTAAAGTCTTTACTCTTGCAGCTGTCCGATGTAAAATATTACGCTGTAATATCTGCAACAGCAATAGCTGGTGACACTTCATATGAAGGCGTGTGCATGAGAACGTCATTACACTGTCGCTGTTAGTTAATTTGGTGGCTATTTCTATGCACGGTGACCATATTTTCAAACCCCCAAACCGGGACCCTTAAGTGTACCACACAGTCATACAGCGCACATGTATGCACTTATGCATCACAGGTGTTTTATCAGGATAATTTAAATTGCATATATATGGTTATATTTTTATAACTTGAAAAGATAAACCAGTTATTTCAATGTTTAACACACCTACAAGGAGGCCTGTTTATGAGATAAAATGACATATGGTGGGGCAGATGTTTAGCTCAGTGGGTAGAGCGTCTGACCCATGTATGGAGGCTGTAGTCCTCTGCAGTGGCCGCTGGTTCAACTCCCGCCTTCAGCCCTTTGCTGCGTGTCATCCCCTCTCTCTCTGCCCTGTTTCCTGTCTACTCTTCAGCTATCACTATCAAATAAAGGCACAAACTGCCAAAAAAAAAAAAAAACTTTAAAAAAAAAGACATATGGTGCAGCATCTAAACCGGCACGACTGATGTGGATAAATCCACAGACTCTGAGAAGTGCCACATCAGAGCATAGTGCTGTTACACGCAGCCTTTTATATTTGTCTTCATTACCTGAAAACAACACCAGGATGCTTCAGTATAACCATACAGACCTCTACAAGACTGGTCAGTTTTAACGTTAATGACGGCCAATATTTATGAAGGAGACAGCAGGACTCATCTCTTTTCCAACTTTCTTTTGTCCTTGAAACACATTACAGTGCAGATACTGCTGTGTAACATTAATTACTAAACTCTGTGACCGTAGAGAAGCATAGCTATTTCAGAGCAATGAAAACTGGTTGTACTATTTCATGATCTTCACGCCCGCTGATCTATATTCACCCAACCCTTTTGCACTCTGTGGTGCTGCACATATATGAACTAACAAGGAGGAACTAACATCAAGACACACAGTCCACTTGCCAGACTTTCCTCCATGCACTTGGCAATTATTACTCCAATTTCAACTGAGGCTGCAAAGTAATGCTTTTGTTCCATCATAGTCTGTTTAATTGTGGAACAATTGGGTACTGCATGTTGAAAACCGGGACATTTTAGTGTTTTACATATATCTGTTGGGAGTCGGGGCGCCTACCTTGAAACTGGGATGGTCCCGGCCAAACTAGTACGTCTGATCACCATAGCTCTAGAGCTAATGGCAGCTACAGATAGCAGTAGACAGTAGTAAGCCTACTTTAGCAACAAGTAATCTAACTAACCACTAATGTTGTGACACTGTTACAAAAGCATTTGATAGTGTAATGACACTTAATGACATCTTTATGTCATGTTAGTCCAAAATGTGGCCCTTTACTTGAGGTCAAGAAAAATATTCATGACACACACATAATGGTCTCATGACATCCAGTATCAAAACCAACCACATGACGGTATACTGTGATGGTAAAACATTAAGTTTGATAATGTTAAGCTGACATGACAAAAACACTGACATGTTGTCATAACAGACATCTCAAACAATGTCAGCTTTGAATTGAAAATGACATAATTTACACAATAACAGCAGTCATAAACATTCATAAAGGCTCCATTAATGCTCATGACAGGTGTCATGATGACATGTTTATGACAGTGCAATGATAGTCTTTTGCACACCCCTTCGAATAAAGTGTTTCCCAACAGCCTTATCTATCAAACTTCCCACTGACGGCATATGATGCACTGCACACTTACACAGCTATTCTCTTTAGGAGAGCCGTTCATTCATAAAATACGTTCATGATTTTACACACAATCATATGGTTATCCTTCATACAAATGGGTATGGTTATAGGCCCAGCATTGGCCATCAGCAAATTTTTCAATATGCCTTCAGGCTGCAAATCAGAAACAAGCAGGAATAAAACCCCCATTTGCATAGAGTATAAAATCTGATACAGCTGACATGAGCAGAAAGTAAAACATTCATAGTGAATTAGGAATTTAATAGTTTAACAGGCTTTTTTATTGTTTATTTCATATAAATTATAAATCAGTTAGCAAATGGGTTACTGTCCACATTTAAACAGTGTTCAGTAACAATTATTTGACAGTAAGCCAGACTGCTTTCCCAACCACGCATGAGTCAGACTTCAGCCACCTGCTTTTACAAGTTGTATGAAGCTTGGCACGCATGCAGAGTGAAACTAAGAGTAAAACAATACAACACAAAAATACTGGTATGTCTCACACAGACAAAGTGCAAATACAATTTTATTGTGTACATGCCAGCATAGCACAAAAAAACAATACATTTTGTTCAAAAAAGTGCTAATTAACAAAAATGTAACACATAAGCAGGACTTGTTCCTCTGAGATGTTGCATGTAATCCAAACAAAAATAATGGAAATAGCACCAAAACTCATCAACAACTGCTAGGCTAAGGATAAGGTTCACCTAGTCTGGTGCAGACCACATTTTGGCCTTTGTTGTGGCTCAAAAACTAACATCTATTGTAAAAGTTTGGTCAAATCTTTAGCTGGAGCCTCCGCAGATTAATTCCATACCTTGCGTGTTATGATCCACAAAGGTTGGGCAAGACTCAACATGAACAAATCTCTGTTTTGTTAGCTTTGCTGAGGTCTCCACTCTGCGTCTGCGTGGTCGCCATATTGCAGCTTCTGAGATCTACTAGTAAACACATGTCAACTTCTAACAGCAAGGGTGCTGGCTGTAAAGAAGAGACCTTGGTTGGATGATCTGACCAGCCTAGAGGCAATAATTTGGAAATGCACAAAGAGGCGAGACCATGCAGGGCCTTGCAAGTGATGATCAGTATCTTAAAGCCTATTCTATACTTCACAGAGAGCCGGTGAAGTGACATAAAGATTTAAGTGGATGCAACAAAAATAGAGCAGAGACCTCTAAAACCTAAATCAACCACTGAACATACAGAATGTAAATTAAGAAAAGAAACGCCAGATAAATTATTCAGCAGCCAGTGTGGTAATATACTGTATGCAATTATGTATTCTGCTCATTTCCAAAGTGTGAAAGTATCAAGTATTTTATTATTCTATATTGAGATTTATACACTGATTTTGAGTGCATTTTATGCAAATTCACACTGACACGACTGACTGGCATTCCATCAGTAATACTGCTCCAGGAGTTTTATCTTTATCAGTGTGTATCACTGACAGGCTGATTTTTGTAGATTGTACCTTCCCCACATCAAGTTTGACTTTCTTTCCTTGATAATAGATGTATTATCGCTTTGAGTGATTGGTACGAGAAGTGAGAGGGCTTACTCTAAATGTTATACTGATTCTGGGATCGTCCCTATGTGGCAATGTTATCATAACTACATATTTTAATGTGAACCCAGTCGTGCCACGTGAATGTTAAGCCTCACCTAATCAGGCTCTCGTGTAGCAAATAAGACCAATTTCTGCGCCGTTGGAAGTTATAATGATGCAAAAAAGAGAAAGCTATTCTTAACAATCAGGTGTTGAAGGGAAACAGCAGGAATTAAACATTGGCTACATGCATGTGGAGGAGTGTAGTTCTCTAACACCGAGAATGTAAAAGTTCTGCAGAGAAGAGAAGAGGATAACATAACACTTTTTTTTTTACACTGCACTATTAGGACATAACAAGCCACAGTTTGTATTAAATTAGACAGAAATTTGAAATATGTTTTCCTTTATTAGACTTCATTAGACTTTCTTAGAGAGTAATTGGAGACAGATTACAACAGAACTGTACTGTAAAACAAAATGTATTGTTTCCCACTGTTAGACTCTTATCGGACTTTCTTAGAGGGTAACTGACCCTTGCCCAAGCTCTGCCCTCCTTAGTTACTGTTGCTGAGCCTGCCAAACTTTCCATTCTTCCGCCATATTTATGCAGTTTACAGTGATAACGGTGGCAGATTTAACATCGAAATTGGGGGTAATTGTTGAGACACAGGGTCTTTGAATCTTTAGAGACGTAAATAAAAGCAGCTTCTCGTTTCTAGCTGATGACAGTGGACTCCTGACTCGGCCTAACAGCTGCACACATGGTGTAATGTTAATGCTAACAGACTAAGGCTAAAGCTAGCTTACATCTCAGCAAACATTGGTTGGATGGTGAAATACGACAGGTATCTACGTGATAGATGACAGAAATACACTCATTAACGTGGGGAAAAGGAAGCGCAGGGACTAGGTTAGTGCAGCGGACTTGGAGACGGGTCACTCAGCCAGATGAGCCAGACCGTGATCGCAGAAAATAGCTGGGACAGGAGCTAAGCTAAACCCAGCTTAGACCTGAGACAGTGAGCCAGAGTGAGATGCATCGTCGTCGACCCACTTTGGTTCTTCATCAGCCCACATCCTCCTCTTCAAACCCCCACAGAACAAATGCAGATGCAGTGGTATCTAACAAGTTTGTCTGGAGGTAAAGTTACTGCAGCTAGTAAGCTAGTGTTAGCTAGCCGGACATGCTAACGTTTGGCACACGTTTGCTTTTGTGTTTCATGTTTTTGAGAGACAACAGAAAAGACGTCACTGTCCAGACTCATGAAACGCAGAGTATGGCTCCTCTCTGAGCCTCCTGTACACCTTCAACATGTAGAGAAATGTAAAGCTTGTCAGCTGTAGTTACGGTTGCTAAGCTATGATCAGACAGTTGCTATTGGAGGTGGGGCTTAGCAAAGGGTCAATTAGGGGCACATAAAAACAAAACTGTACTATAAACTAAAGTGTATTGTTTCCCACTGTTAAACCTTATTAGACTTTCGTGGAGGGCAATTAAGGACAAATTACAACAGAACTATACTGTAAACTAAAGTGTATTGTTTCCCACTGTTAGTTCTGTTTTAATGGGTCCCTAATAACCCTCTAATAAAGTTTAACCAGGTCTAACGGTGAGAAACAATACAGCGCGACCCAGAGGGGCAAGGGAGTAGCCGAGGAGTTCAACCTCTGATCAATTTGCCGTAAGACAGACAGATTCTCTTCTTGAGCCATGAGGTCAGCAGGATAATTATTCTGAATATACTCAATAACATAATGCTGAGAGAATTTGCAATGCAATAACCAGCGCAGGACCTCTGGCAATCTGCAGTACTCGTTTCAACATTGTTCTCAGAGGTCTGAATGTGACTCACAACTTTCACTGGATATTGTAAATGGCGTATGAGGACAAGCGGGCCTTTGATGTCAACCATTATTAACATCTTGGAGCCGTATTCCCTCGCCTGAGACTCGCAGGCTCTCAAAAGCTAGTTTGTGTATTGGTGCGTGGCTGTGTGTGTCCCCCTGCGAGAGGATTACTTTCTCGTCAAGGTGAGTCTGTAACAGTAATAGCTCTTGCTGCTGTCTTGCTCACACGTTGCTTGTAAGAAGTTAAGATGTTCTGCATGCAGACCGTGCATCTACTTTAAGTTCAATGTCAGGTAAACTATACAGAGGGGGCTTGGTTGTCATAAGACATTTAGAAATACTAAAAGAGTTGGGTACCGTTCACGTTTATACCAGCTCCAGTAACTGGAGCTCGCTACCAGCACCCAATTGTACCTTTCCTTTGGGTACCCTACTCTATTCTGTGATAACAGTAATTTCAGTTGGAAAAAAATTAAGTCCAAACTTCTCAGTTTCTACATTGTTATTTACTTAGAACACTGTGTTATTCATTTAGAACATTTTACACCCCACACAAAATAAAAACACCCTGCCTACATCCTCCAGTCTGTCTCAAGGGCATAGTGTGACAATGCTGTTGTGTGTGTCTGCAAAGAAGCACTGGTGTTGTTCTTGTTGCCACTATCACAGTCTTTGCATATTGTAATATTCCCCCATAAATAGTATGCAGTTTACATACAGTAGTATTGGTTTCATGCTGAGGTTTCAGACATACTAAACAATTTCACACACTGTTTTAGTGTACTAATTAGCATGTTGGTCAGGATTTATGGATGCAGCTCGTGGCTGAGTGTCTGCTGATGCTAGTAAAAATGCTAAGCTAATGTCAACCAGGGCTGTGAAAAAAAACAGTTATCTCCAACAACAACCTATCCAACAAGGTAATTGATTGCCTGAGAAAGTTGTTGAAGTTGTTTAAGTTTCATCATCCATGGAGGGTTTCAACTTCTGTGGGGCTTGCGGCGTGTTAGCTGCTGCTGCTGCCGCTGTAGGGGACTTAGCATGCAGGCTAACAAAGACAGTACACAGCTTTTTGATATTTTGTTATGTGACTAAGTAACTCTAAGTCAGTGGTTCCTAACGTTTTCTTTTTTCCCTCAGAGCCCTCCCTACTTGTATCTATGAAAAGCTGAGCCCCCCTGTGCCTGCACTCAAGTGCCCATTCACAAAAGAAAAAAGGAAGAAAATCAAAGCTTTAACATCAGTTATAACTGTTTCATTCTGAGAACTTTTATCTCAGGTAAATTTGTTTTTTTTTCTAGTATAAGCTTTCATATTTTTAACAACCCAACAGTAGGCTTACACGTCCTCCTTACCAAAAGAATAATAATGATTTTAACCTTCAAAATCAAATCTAATTTTTATTACCTCAGAGCAGACAAAGACTGGGATTTGTGACAGATTGATTTAACATGAAATGATATTTGGTGGTAGGCCTGCCGATGTAAGTTGGTCGGTTCTCCTACAAGAACCAAGTTCAGTACTCAACCCAAAGTGCCAAACTGTACAAGATTTACAAGCTTCAGATATATGATGGTTGGTGTTTCATATGAGACACTATAGACAGGCTTCATCTGGGCCCACATGGAAGATAAAATTCTTCAGTTACAACCAAACTGATTGCAACTATTTGGGAGCTGAGATTACATGTGGAGAAATTACAGACACCATAAAAGGAGCAGAAATTTGATAATGGAGAGTTTCCCCACACTCTGAATGAGGCAATTATGATTGTGGTTCCAAAAGAAAGGGAAAGATCTGGAGGAGGCGGATTCCCACAGACACATGTCTTTGTTAAATACAGATCAAAAAATTCTGACAAAAACTTCAGCCAAAAGGCCCCTTGCCGAGAGAATCCAGTCACACCAAGAAATTGATGGATATAATACAAAGTATTAGAAAACAAAATATCTCCTTATGCGGACGATATTCTGCTCTTCATATCTCGGCCTCAAACATCAATAGCATCAATTCTGTCCTTGATCAACCTATTTGGATCCTTTGCAGGCTACAGGGTCAACTGTGACAAGAGCAAACTCATACCAGTTCATATTACAGCTCATGGATGGCTCCATCAGCTTCCCTTCAGGACAATCAAAGAAAGGTTTAAGTACCTAGGAATAAATTATAATTCATTGTTTAATGGATACACTCCAGAATAACATTTATTTTGGAGGACGCCCCCAATTTCTTTGTTAGGAAGAACACATGCTGTTAAGATGATAGTCTCCCGCAGCTGTTATATCTCCTCCAGAACGTACCCGTTTTTATTTCTAAAACATTTTTCAAACGGTTAGATTCCATTATTCTTTCATTTGTGTGGGATTATGAAATACACAGAACGGGAAAGGCTCATCTTTGTAAATCCAAGACAAGCGGAGGACTGGCTCTGCCAAATTTCATTCATTATTACTGGGCCACCAACTCAGCAGTGCTGCCCGATGGGTTAGAGATGGAGCGAGAAGATTGTTTTCCTTTCTCTGCTGCTGCAGTTATGTCACTGAGCAAAGTAAACTCCAGTAGCAATCCAATCATTTCTAACATCACACTCTTTTTGGAAACAACTTAAGAAACACTTTAAGCTCAGGAAAACATCTTTTCTGCTGCCCATAATAGCAAATCCCTCATTTGCGCCTTCTAATTTAGATGGTGCATTTCTTGCGTTGGAGGGATTTGGGGAATATGTAGTGTTGGTGACCTATACCTGAAAGGAGTGTTTGCATCCTTTCAACAGCTCAAGGAAAAAAATATGCTCTCCCACAGGAGTTACGTGAGAGCACATCTTCCCAACTTTGAGGGTGCGGGGCCGGACAAATTGCATAGCTGTCTAAAACAGTCTACTTGGTCTAAAAATATAATTTCTTGCCTGTACAATGCACTTCAGAGTATCGCCCCGATTGCAGCTAACGTAATTAAAGCAGAATGAGGAGCAGAACTGGGCAAACAGTTGTCAGAGGATATCTGGGATAAGAGCCTGGAATATATACACACGCTCAGTTAATGCGCAGCACGGTTTAATACAATTTAAAGTATTGCATTAGTCAAAGACAAAATTACACAAAATATTTCCAGAAATTTTAATCTCAGTGCGATAAATGTGGTTTACCAGATGCAACCTTATTACACAGCTATGCATTATGTTCCAGTCTGCATAACATTTGGTCGAGGATATTTAGAACACTCTGGGAGATGCAGGGGGCGGGGTTTGGAGCCTTTGGAGTATCAGCAGGCACGAGGAGACTGCAGGTATCTCAGCGATGCCTATAATCTTATGGACTTCTCACTGATGAAGAAGCTCATTCTTTTTTCTTTTTTTTTTTGGAAGAAGAAAGAAGTGCCTACTGTGAAACTCTGGCTCACTGAGCCTGACAGAAACTCTGCTTTAAGAAAGAATTAGATTTGTTTTGAGAAACAAACTCAGGGAATTTGAAAAGATTTGGCACCCCTTAATCTCCTATCTGAAAAGCTAAGCTAATTTAAATCCTGTACATAAACTACACTACACCTAACATCAGGTAACACTCCAGGAGAGGGTTGAGGGCTCGAGTGGGGGAGGATGGTTGGGTTGTTCTGTCTTCATTCTATGACGTGAGAGCTATTTCTTTTTTTAACAACTGATGAGCAGTCCTCCTCACTGCTGTTGTTTACAGTATCAGTTTGCTTTAAAAAGGAAGAGGAAACATTTTTATCTGGATGCCATGTATGACTGCTCAAAATATTTATCAGTTACATTTCTATTCAGTGAAATCTAATTTCTCCAGTGCAGCACTGTATATTACACCACCTATCAACTTTACCATTTTTGATTTTTATCTTTATTCTGAGATGTGTAAAAGTGGCTACATTAGTGAGTTAACATATGTGATGTAGAGCTGCATTCTGTACCTTTTCACCACAGGCTTTCACCATGACAGCCTCTGATATATTGAAATTAAGCTAAAGCACCCACCCCCGCCTGTGAGCTCAACTATTAGACCCTGCCAGTCAATAATGTATTACATCCATTTTAGCAAATATTCCCATTGTACTATTGCTTTTATTAGCTGTCCGTGCCATTATTAAAGCCCCGATGTGTTGATTTAAAAATGTACACTTTCCCGCTTTAGCTTCTCCTAGTGGTAGTGTTAAGAAAATACACTGTGGCAGGCAGCAACACGCGGCTTTACCAGCTTTCTCCACCCCAACAGATCCGGAGACACAGAAAAATAAAGGGGTTGAAAGCCGTACGAGGATTATCTCCTCAGAAAAAATTTAAAGATGCTATAATTACCTAAAACGTTTACACATGGAGGCTTCAAAAACAACAGCTGGCTACTGCAACCTATCATTTGTTCACCCGCTGTGTTGAGTGGGTGGAACACATAATGCACAAATGCCGTGTGTTAAAGGGATAGTTTGGATTATTTGATGAAGGGTTGTATGACGTAATTAGTCAGTGTATTTTCTATAGTAGATGCTGGTCAGCGTGCCACCAGTTTGGAGAAACAGGAGTACCAGCATGGAGGCAAAGCAGTGAACTGCTGTGGACAGGGTCAGCAACAAAAAGTATTTTAGTCACTTAAAAAAGGTCCCCTCGAAAAATAATTAAGAAAAGTTCAAGTGTAAGTTATGTTTCAAGGCTTTACTTTGCCATCAGACAGCATTTTCTGGCAGGAAAGCTTAGTTATATAAGCCAAAAATCTTGAAACCAACCAAACTCCATTAGCAAAATCAGTAATTTTACCTCACAAAACACAGGGGTTGCTGGTCCATCAGTGCCTTGGTCTATTAGTTTGTTTCTGTTACTGTGTGACTGTGTTGAATCAGAACGATCCTTTTAAAACACCAATGTCACACAATAACACAATCAAACTAAGAAACTGATGCAGCAGTAGACCAGCAACTCCCTCCTTCTGCAATGTAAAATTACTAATTTTACCTTTGGAGTTTGGTTAGTATGGAGAGAGCAATATCTGACTTATATAACAGCAGTTTCTCATCAGAAAAAGCTGTCTGACGGTGAAAATATTCTAAATATAGTGTACATTTAAACTGATATTGGCCTTCTCTGCTTCTCCAAACAGGGGGCATCTATTGTGGCTAATACAATGACTATCAGTAAGTGTCTCATATAACCCCACTTCAAATTATCTAAACTATCCCTTTAAGTCACTAATTATATAATCAGCAAAATAAGCGATCAAATCAGAACAATCCTGATACATATGACAAAAAGTTGGTATCTGTACACATTTTGGTTATCACTCGGCTCAACTAAACATTGACGAGATCTAATTTGAGACTGTGTTTCAAATGCCAGCACACGTTCCAGGGGTTTTTTGTGATTGAACAGTATAGCTCCTTATAGCTCCAAGAATATAAG
>JAJHUR010057052.1:20926-49560 GCA_027495735.1 Lutjanus campechanus
CCGGCAGTTTGAAAAATGTTTTATCTCGGGAGTCGGACGTTTACCGTTCCCATGACCGTCCACAATACTTTTTGCTTCCTGTGGTTTCAAAATAAAAGCTGTCCGGTGGCACAGTGTGTTATGCTGTTTGGACCTCTTCTTTTTTTTTCTCAGAAATTTTTACCGAGGTCCGGACCTCGGTGACCTCATAGCTGGCTACGGCCCTGCTCACCCTTGCGCCGATTGAAGGTCGGGTTTAGTTTTTCAGTCCACAAAACACTGCTGGAGTTTCACTGGAAAACAGCATTTCAGAATCTCCCAAACAATGGAAGTGAATGGTGACCAATTTTCAAATGTGAAAAAACATCCAAAATAACAACATAAAATGCCTCCATACTGCTCGTCTGGTGTCATCCAAGTCTCCCAAAGCCCCAACATGCCAAGTTGACTTAAAAAAAAGTTATTTGCACCATGTTTTTAGCCTGAATCTTCACTGTAGATCTTTAGCTTGGAGCCACGTTCACGCGCACATGCACACTGTCTGAACTGTGTGTGTGTGGTGTGACGGTGTGCAAACGGCATGTTGGGGCTCTAGGGGACTTAGATTATGCCAGCTCTACTAAAAAGACAGTACAGTGATCATCTGACCACAAGGACTGACCATAAACAAAGAACTATGTGAACAAAATGCAGACACAGCGAGCACAGCCTGGCCATCGAGACGATACAAAAAAATCGTGGCTCCCCAAAGAGGAGCGCTTCTGCCAGCTGTGCGAAGAAATCAAAGTAGAAACAGAGCTGCACTTTCTCACAGAATCTTCAAAAAAATCAGGCAATCCAAATTAAATATTTCCCCAAATTAAAATTTAATAAACTAACCGATATAAAGAAACTTTGCTTTAAATTTGAATTTGAGTAGATAATGACTTCATTTTCATTTCTGGGTGAACTACCCCTTTAAATCCCTTTGCATATCATGCACAGGGCACCGTTTTGCCTCATGGGGCTCAGATTATTTCAGGAACATTACTGCTTACAGCTGAAAAGCAAAATCAAGTCATTTTTTCTCCCGTGTTGTGGCGCAATTAGCCAGTGTCATTCCAATAAACTACATTTAAACTTTAAGTGACAGCCGTTGACGGCAGAACACTAACTTGTGTTTGGTGTTTTGTTTCATAAATGTCTGCACATTTATTAAATGAAGCAGTTATAGACATTTACCAAGGGCCTTGGGCAAAGCTGCAGCGGCATCGGCTCATTCATGAGCAGCTGGTTACTTTTGTGTTCTATGAAAAATCGCATTTACTTTGATTTCTCATTAATATGCACACGCCGCATAAATCCAATGAATTTATGTATCATTTCTGTTCAAAATGAGTATTCAGAGCCTAATAATGTTTCCACTCAGACTTAGTTACATAGCTGTTTGTCTTTGATTTAGACAGTCAGCGTCTCCGATCAATAATGCAGCAACCAGACTCAGAAAACACAACGTTGACTTATGCAACATCCTGATAACTGCTCATCAGGGTGTCATTATAAAGCTCAGCTTGTGGAATCTCACCTGCCAGCGTAGATTGACTAGATAATTGAAGGTATTAGAGACACTGTAAATACCATTGTGCTATTCAAAAACGCAGCAGCATATTGAGCACTTTATCTGCTCACTCTGGTTCTTTTTCACACTTTATAGCCTGCCGAAGAACAGTTCCATTACCCGCTATCTTGGGCGACCCACGAGGAAACAAAGCTCGCTAGATAATTCTTAATCTCTGCATTAAACGTGGGAGTTTCCGAGAGAGCAAATTGCTCTCAGCTGTTGACCGACCCGCAGACCTTTACATTTCTGTAGGGGTTTGGATGAGTGACAGTGAGGTGACGGCTCACATGTCAGTCGCTCTTCAGGAGAGTGAAAGGCGGCAAGATGGGGCTACGTGATTGATTGCGGCTCTGATGTAACTCGGACTGGATTACACTGCCGCGGCTGTACAGCGGCACTGAATTCTGGGTACGGTATTTAATGGAGAGAAAGGCGATGACGAGATGTGCGGGAAAGATAGCGGAGTGGAGAGAAAGAAAGGTGGAAAGAGAGATGGAGAGAGAGGTGTGGAGGGATATCGAGCGATGGAAAGAATGAGGAGAGAGGCTGATGGTCAGTGATGGATCCAGGCGGATCGCTCAGCCGTGACGGGCTCTGAGCAGCTGATCTGGTGCATTGATGAGGAGCCCGTGTGAGGCAATTGTCAGTGTTTCGGGAATGATGGAGGAGGGTAAATGCTGATGGCAGGAGAATGAGAAGAGACCTGAACTCACCCACAGAAACCTTCAGAGTGTCTGGTTAGTTTGTATAACTTATAATACAAGTTGTGTTCATGACAAACAGTAAGTCGCAGGATGCCCTTGAGGAAAAATAACAGCTTAGCCAGAGGCGCAGATGAGAAATGTGGTGTGTGTTCTGTGTTTATGGTATCCATCTCAATGCTGCGTGAAGGCTCCTTGCACTCTTAAAGGGATGCAAGGGTCCCAGGATTACTCGTATCTATAGTTATCAACAACAATTGCACAAATACACAACAGCATACTTGAACACCAAGACTGGGAAATCAAAATTCCGACTTTCCAGCGCAAATTGAACGCCCCATAACACATGTGAACTGCAAATGTGAACTGCAAACTGCTTCATTCAGTTCATCGTTCTCAAAAAAAAGTATTTGCGCATTCAACGCACACCACTCTTTTAGTGTGCATATGCACAACACTGCACATGACACTGCCCGAGCATGGAGTATCCATGCACATTCAAGCACAACTTCATAACTTTATTCACTGATTTGGGTGAAACTGGATTTTATTTTATGGAGGAAATATTTTCTGGTTTCCCCTCCGGCTGCTCAGCTTCAACTCTCGGTTATTTCATTACAGAGTTTCCTGATGGCGAGATAGCTTTGGCTGCTAACTTGAAGTAAGCTTAAGTAGTTAGTCATGACAGGTGCTGTTAGTGGGCAACAGAACTAGGCATAGGAAACTCCTAGTGAGCATGGCCAACAGTATCAAAGTTGTTTATGGAGTTTCCTGATGGAAAGACCCTATCTGTTGCTGTTTACTTGGTTAGCTGTTCCCAAACTTTTCCATGACAAGGCCAGGGCCCTATTTTACAAGACGTCTTCAAAAACCCAAAGTTGACCATTTCAGCCTCTGTAGGGTCCTATTGTTTCAAGTGATGCTGAAGCTTAGACGGTTCTAATCACTCATTTTAGAAGGTCTTGAACGGTGGCAGTGGTAGACCAGCATCTTACGTGCTCCACAAACTAAAATGACTGTTTTTTTCCAAAGGAGTCTGGTGGCTTTTGAGAGACCAAACCAAGAGCGTACACTTAAACTGATATTGACTTTTTCAGGTGGCATACATGTTTTTGTTTAGCTGGTGACCCTGTCCACAGCAGTACATTGTTTAATTTCCTACAGCAGTTCTCCTGTCTGCTTCTCCAAAGTGGGGGTGTGCCAATCACATCTACTGTGAGTACTACTCTGACTAAAGATAAGTACCTCATACAACCCCTGTTGGAAAAAAAAAAAACTATCCTTTTAAGAAAATTATCCAAGATTGTCAGTGTCAAATTAGTTTTAGAGAACCGAATCTTCAGACAGCAATCAAATCAAGTCTCATCAAGGGCTCGGTGTCAAAATTAGTGTGACATGAAACTTTAGATATGCAGAGTTTCACACAATATTAAGCCGGAGTGGTGTGGTTAAGTGGTACGTCTGAAAAAGACAAATTGTTTTTCGGCTCCTGGGCATCGTTCCTTCTGTTAACAATAACTGTGTGAAGTTAAATCCCAGTGTAATCTTCACAATGCTGGGAAAGGAGTGGGATGAGATGAAGAATTTATGATGAGTAGGCACCTCTGGATGACCTTGCGGCCTGGTGCTCCGCCAAAAACAACAAACGGGCTCCATTAGCAGTCTGACTGAAGGCTTATGCTGAAACACATTAGTCTGATGGGTCCATAAATACGTGGCGTAAATGTGACAAATTATTACCTTATTTCCCAGGTCGTTTGGGGTGCCGTTAGCATTGTCTTTTTTAATTGGACGTCTGAACATACAAAGAACAAGAACATATGAATGACATTCAGAATTTTTAAGAGACAATATTACACATGTTGTGGCTGCCATGTGAAAATGCAAAATATAAAAAGCTTCAACCATTGAAATATAGTCTGCATGCAGAAATGCAAGCAGCCTGCAGATTATGATTCACTAGAACATGGCAATATCATAAATAGAACATCATTTTTGCTGCTATACATTTAACTGTTGAGCAGAAATCTATGTTCTGTACACAGCTGCTACATTTAAGTACGTACTTATGCAACATATGTTTGGAAAGCTAAGAGTCTTGTGGTTCGTTAGATGCACCATTTCAAGATCAACCTTACCAACAGACAAACACACAATTACAAAGCCTCATATTACTTTTTTGTTTGATAAAACTGTTACAATGGTAAAGGTCCAGTCAGTCCAGTCCAGTAAAATATTTAGCCCAAAACACACCTCTACGCTGATAAATCCCCATCAACTTCTCATTTAACCCAATGGGGGTTCACAGCCTGTCCACAGCCTACAGCAGACTGTGAGGGTCCATGTTGAAAGGAAGTGCCTACCCCACTTCTCTCATTGAAACAAAGCACATTTAAGCCCCCCATAAGGTGCTAAAATAATCCACCGACATGCTGAAATCTAATGTTTTTAGCTAGTTACAGCCACTTTGGTAGGATT
The DNA here is from genome assembly GCA_027495735.1 of Lutjanus campechanus. Classification (NCBI taxonomy): domain Eukaryota; kingdom Metazoa; phylum Chordata; class Actinopteri; order Lutjaniformes; family Lutjanidae; genus Lutjanus; species Lutjanus campechanus. The sequence goes on from JAJHUR010057052.1 coordinate 25,685, forward strand.
TCAGCACTATTGTGGTGCTGATTGTTTTTCCCCCCACGGTGGACGCGGCTTTCAGAGTTTCAGCTTTCAAAGCATTGTGCTCTGCCTCTGTGTAAAGACGGCAAATTGGAACAGACTGCATTAAGGGCTGTAACTTTGTATATAGCTGATGAAATTCCAAAAATTAATGATTTGCCACTTCAGTAATATGAAGCTAGAACAGGGATTTTATGTAAATGTAGATGTTTTGCACAAAGTATAGTTTCAAGTGGAGGAAAAAGCAATATAATGTGTTTATGCTTTAGTCACTGAAGCAGGTTTTCTCCAAATGGACCCTTTTTGGAAAATGTGTAAATTTTCATTTTCTGTGGCATTGTTATCGAATTTGAACAAGGTAAGTCTAAATGCTGTGGTCCCATTGTGTGTTCCCAGCCTCAGGCATATATATGATTGCAAAAAAAATTTCAAAAAAATTTTTCATTCATTTGGAAATAAAAAATCTTCTACTTCACTGCGTTCAAACTTCTATTACTCAATGACAGTAGCACTTAGTGATTCTGACCAGTGGGCAAAAAAAAAAACCTTCAGTTTTACTTTTCAAAAGAGACTAAAACTATGCATGTACTCCAAATGGCTCAAGAGCAGCTTTCAGTTTACTTTGGGTGTGCCTGGAGTTAGGCATTTTAAGCTAATTTTACATTTTCACAGACGGGTAACTGCTGACATTTCTATTTTATTCAAGTACTATATCTTTTGGTATTCAATTATCAACTAGAAAATAAAATTAAAAGGACTAGAGAAAGGTCCAACAATAACCTGTGTATTCTTTAGCACCATAAAAATGGAAACAGGTTGTGTTCAAGTAATAAATTACCATTGAATCTGAGATATATATATCAATAATTCCCAAACATTGAATCTATAAAACACTAATACTGTATACTGTATACTAAAATCTGAATCAAAACCTGCATTAAGAACAAAAAGACTAATTTCTATTATTCTTTCAGTGTGCTGGTAATAAATCCTAAAGGTTTCCCCCCTGAAGAAAGTTTTTCCAAGCCCCTTAGTGTATTTAATCAAGATCCTGGAACACTGAGCTAAACGTTAGTTCTTAAATGGTGTTCCTGTGTTCAACAATTCTTGGTTTTTGCTCGTGAAATGTTTTACCAGTGTGTGCTTTGCCTCATGGGCATGAGATGATCCCTTTGATTTTCATCTTTTTACCAGTACAAAGATGTCTGAACTGTTGCCTCTTCTGTAGTTTGAATTGCATTGGCCGTCCACGCCGCATCCAGAATTCACTTTCACCTTTTTTTTTTTCCTTTTTTGCCGTTTGAAAAGTGCTTAATGTGTCAGGGCAGCATATTTTTATATTTCTGTGCATAATGTTTTGTCATTTCAAAGACACCCAGTGACAGATGATGAATTCATTATACTGATCATTTCTGGGAACACGGGTCATTGGAAAAAAAAAAAGGAAATTATAAAAAGTGACAGCACAGTGATGTTGGCATAGAAATCATTTTAACTGGGAACACAGTCTGCTGATATAAAAGTTCACGAAGGCAAATGCTCATCCGAATTTGCCACCTGTTGAACAGCTCCGTCCAAAACCTTTTCAGTGCAGTGACTACAGATACAGAAGAGGCAGCACAGTGGTTCCCTCCATTTTTTTGTACTCTAATCTGAACAAAACATGAAATTTTAGTTGAAGTACATATGCTTTGGCATCAAAATTCTATTTTCCCAAGCCCTTCTAAAAAACATTTTCCCATATGACCTGACAGATTTCTGCTGTATGATGTTGCTGCTCATTCACACACCAATATGTCACATACAGTCCAGCCTTATGCTTCAAACTATGCAACTGCAGATACTCCTATAGGGTCATTTCTGGAGGCGCCCCATTAACATTATGTGCATTTGAAGTTGGGTGATGTTGTATAAAGAGCAAGAAGGTCCATTTGTAGACTGCTGGGGTGGATTGAGGGGTCAGACTAACACAGGATTTTCACCCAGGAGACCAGGATTCATGTCAAGTGAAACCAAAAGGTAACATCAAGTTACATAAAGGCACTTATATTAACTCAAACCATGATCTTTTCCTAAACCTAACCAAGTAGCTTTTGTGCTTTAGCTTCTATTGCTAACTTGAATGTGGAGCACATGGAAGTGCAAAACTGATGCCACAGCTGTACCTACAGCGTCATAGTTTGAAGCACAGGGCCACTGACCAAGCTGCCATATTCGACCAGTTGCAAGTGAGAATATTTTGATATGTAAGCTTTAGGGAGGGGAGGGCATCAGCACTCTGACCTACAACACCATTTTTTGCTAACGGGTGAGTGAGACTTTCCATATTTTTTTAAAAAAACACAGAAAAGAACCCTGATGGAGTCGCCCTTTCGGTGACAGGCTGGAGATATCCATGAGACCTTGAGGGAGCAGAAGAAATACTCTAACTGCAGCCTTGTCACCGCACATCAAATGCATGAGTCAGCACTGGTTTTCAGAGATCATTTGTGCAGGGAGCCTTGTTCCTCTGATGGCAAGTGACAAGCCAAAAGGTTTCCACTGGAGAACAGAATAAACAAGTGCAGCCTTGACACTGAGCTAACTACAGCACTGTAGGCCCTTCATCGGGATGCTTTATCATTGTAGGAACCTCATAAGACAGGGTGATGAAGTTTATTATACAGTGTGTCCCTGCAGTGCTGTTTGTCTTTAGTTTTGCAACAAGCATCAGGCCCGGCCCTGGACAACAGGGGCTAAACAAAGTTCTTACTTTGTGTGAAAATAAAACTTTACACTCTATATATAACTATACATAAATAAAGTATACATAACGATATACAACTATTTTTGTTTTATGAGCACAACATGACAACCCTTTAATATTGTCCTACTACAATGCAGCAAGAACATTCATGCTATTATCTATAAAGTGGGCATAATCCTGAAAGTAGTGCACACATTTCTAGTATACATGCCTTCATTCAGCCTATATTCATTAAGAATTATGCCCTCAGACCTTAAATCAGAGGTCTTGGCAACATCCTCAAGGCACACACAATAATCACACATACGCTCACAAACAATGCAATTCAAAAGCAGCACACACAATTATTAAACATGTGGACATTATTGATATGAGAGAGAAACACAGAGGGAGAAAGACTGCACAGTACATTATGTTATTGGCTGTAACAACCACACTAAAAAGGAAGCAAAGGCGCAGTTTAAAGAGAGCAGTTAACTGCACTGTACTCTTTTGTCACCCGGGGAGACCAGACTTCCTGAAAAAAAATCACAAATTTTGTGAGTCATTGAGTACGGGGAAGCTTTATAAACTTTGTGGAACGCTGTCTACGTCAAATTCCTAACCATTCATCCCCTCTTGTGAATTTGGCAAAGTAATACATTAAGTTATTCCTTTGCTTGTGTAAAAATATATAGTCTGACTTCCTCCTGGCATGTTGCTGTAACAGCATGTGGGTTCCTCAGTGTCTGAAATGTGCTTTACCTTGATGCATATATTTGTTAAGTTAGACAAAGTGTTTCAGCAGATTCATGATTTACAATATTTTCTGAAAGAAGCAAAAAATTTTCATGACGGTGAATTTGTCAGATTTGACAAAAATAGTCACTGGAATTGACCGCTCCCACCCCTTTTTGCACTGTGCTCCACAGTTGATCCAGCTTGGTACCTCAGTAAACTTCCTCTTTTTCCTGTGAAACTGACATTGAGGGTCACGTCATCAGTTGGCTTATGTTAGCGAAATGCTAACTAACTAGCTGATGTTAGGAAAACGCTAGCTAACTAGCTAGCTCATGATTAATGTAGATTAGCGAGCTAGTTAGCTTGTGTTTTGCTAACTTAAGAAATAAATATGGTGCACTTACAGGTCCTCCAGCAACATCTTTTAACCATCTCCAAAATTTGGTTTTCTTTTCAATATAGACAAGCCATGCACATAGACCAGGGCTCAGCAACCTTTAGTATGAAAAGAGACATTTTTGGCCTGTGACGCACATTTTAGTTGACGAAATATTAACACTTTTTTTTATTCAGTGTGCAGATTACACTTATTTTTACAATTTGAGAATGTAAGAATCACTTTAGGCCTGCTACAATGATAAATTAAAATTGATTTTAAATTAATTTATTTTGTCAAAGCCACAGAAAGCCACTGGATGGGGTCAAAAGAGCCATATGCAGCTTGGAAGCTGCTAATTGTGGAGTCCTGTCATAGACTAAATTAATCCAGGAAACAGGAAAGGAGAAAGTTGATTGAATTACAAAGCTTACTCAACTGCTGTTGCAACACAGAGCAAAAAGGGGCGGGGCTTAGGAAGGGTTAATTTAATCTTTTTTATGCCTGGGGGCAGAGGGAGTCACCAGACTCCATTAAAAAAATTGCAGAGTTATGGGAGTTATTTAATCAGCGGAAACTTTATGAACTTTGTGAAATGCTGTCTATGAAAAAATCTGAATTATTTGTCCCCTGCTTGTGCATTCGGCAAATACCTAAATCCCAACTTCTGCTTTTAGTGTTTTTGGGGGCCCTGGGGTAACCATGGGGACCCTAAGCAAACGCTTAGGTTGCTCATTCATTGGGCCGGCCTTGCACAGCATGGAAGACACAGACGGTCATATAGGTTCACTTAAATCATACAACTCATAATGGGTATATTTCGGCCTTCAGGGTCTTATTTTGAAATCTACCACATTAAAAACACATTCTGTGAAGATGAAGTTGCAGTGGGTATGTTAAGTGCGTCTGCTCTTTACTGAATGTTTGATGAAACGGTCAACTCTGTTTTTGAATTTGATGTTTTGAAGTATTTTTCAGCGCTGATGCAACAGCACACGTAATATTACATCAGCTGATAGGTCCGAGGCATGTCTAAGGTTTGATGAAGTGATACATGTTTATAATTAAGCAGCATTATGATTAAAATGCACACAGACATTTATGTCTATAGTCAATATTAGAGTTGACGTGTAAGAGGATTTCTTTTGATCCTGTCATAGAGGAGCCGAGCTGCAGCCTTGACATGATTCAGTGCCTTTACATGTCTGTGTGACTCGGCTGATATATTCTGTCTTAGAGGAAATTAATATTGCAGTATTTTTTTTCTTTTAATCATAATCAAATAGTCTATATTAGTCTACCTCCCCAATGTGAATACTTATACCGAGCCGTGGGGGGAAAAGGTTTTCCATTAAATCAATGTCTGCAATGATTTGTTTGACATTCAGATTTTTTTTTTTTTGCCGTTGGCTCATTACCTCTGTGCAGTATACAACATGATGGAAACCATCTCTGCAGTTATGTGCTCGGTCTGTGAGAAGATTCCAGCACGAGTATTTCATCCCTCAGGCCTGTAATCTGTTTTGCCTCCCCTGTTGCTACATTTCACCTCAATGATGTCAGGCAGGTTTATGGTCAGCCATCACTCTTAAGAACAATAGGATCAAGGGTCAGCCCGAGCCCTCCTCTTGGCGCGACCGCGCAATGTCACTCTCGAGATGAGTCCCGCTTTCCCTCCACCCATGCTTATTGGCTGAAATATCTGCTCGCCGTGCCACTTTTGACATGTAATCTACTGCAGGCAGCGGCGGAGAGGGAGACCGATGATAAATCTTCCCCGGGACTGAGCGTGTTTTATGGGTATCACGTCCTTACCGCTAAACTATGCTTGAGTGTTCCCTCAGCACTGGGGCTGAATGTAAAATAGCTCAGTATGGAGGGCAGTCTCTGAGGGAGAGCCATGTGTTTTCTGGTGCCCACCAAGTTATTTAACCATAAAGTCTACTGAGCCCAGCGGGGATAAGCGTCGGTGCGGCTTGTGCCAGAACGTCGTCCAAAGATAGTTCTGAATCCCACGATGAGAGAGACACATGGGAACTTATACTTGCATACTCTTGGCATGATGTTTGATCCTTGGATCCTATGGATGTTCTATAAAAGTTCATATTCTCAAGAAATGACTTTGTCTCTTTTTCATTAAAGGTCATTTCCATAATGTCGGGAGAGTAGAAAGATTTAAAGGCATAATACGTAACATTTCCGCATTGTGTAATCACCTGAAAATAAGAGTTGTTGTGTTTGTGTTACCTCAGAATGAGCCGTTTATACCTACAGAGGGTGCTGGACCTCTTCCGCAGAGGCCGCCATGTTGCACTGCCATGTTTCTACAGCAGCCCAGAATGGACAAACCAAATACTGACTCTAGATATGGTCGTTCGCATTTTTTGTGGTTACCGTAGGATGTCCTACACATTTGGAAGGGGAGGGTGAGGTGTTTGCAATCTGCTAGATGCCACTAAATCCTACACACTGGAGCTTTAAGATATTTTAAAAACGACTGACCTATGTTATATAATTTGTTGAGTCTACACGACTCAACAAATTATATAACATTAACAACCTTAACATTTTTTTAATTTTCTGAAAGGTAATGGTGAGTTTCATTTGGTTGATATGTTGGGGAGTGAGGACGAAAGCAGCCAAATGTGACTAAACATAACATGAATAAAACTCTTAGTTTATTTAATTTATTTATATCAGGGACCATGTACAAAATACAAAATTAAAGAAAAGAGATGCTTTGTACCAGATTTAGTTTAGCAGCTTAATTCCATCTTTTGTCCTTGGCTGGATGAATAATAAAACACAGAGTAAGACATATCATTGCCTTGTCCGTGAACATGATTTCTGCCTCATTCATTCACATCAAATAGATTTCCATCTGCAGTTTTGGTTGTTTAACAATTAAGACAACAACTCCAATGATCCCAAAGTCATCAAAAGGGCTTTTCATCCTGCGCTGCACTTCATCCTGCACCCCCAGGCTAAAAGAGCTTTCACAGTTGTTAAAGTCCAGCAACATTCCAAAGTGAGCTAATCCCAACTTTAGCCAAGGGCTTGCTTGGCTTCTCCGGAAGATGGTAGGCCTCAAGTCTGTGGGTTTATCCCCTGAAAATGGTCTAAGCAAGGAGCTTAAAGGTGCCACTGTGAAACATGCTAAAAGCTGTTAAAGAGTAGTCACGTGTCATTCTAAAATGTAAACATTAGTTGCATGTTCCAGTGGACATATAACCCAGGGCTGGTGTAAGTGCAGTGTGAATCATATAGCACTGAGCTTAGGTTAACCCTGGGCTAAAATCAGGATAAAACAACATTTTAAGAGCTAATTTCTGTATTGTGAGACATGTCAGAGTGAATCTTGATAGGCAGGCAGGACATAATGTTGGGGGGAATTTGATTTGAACGTTGAAAAGTGGGAGTGTCTAACTAACTACTATGAATCTTAGCTTTTTGTAGCTAACGGGGGTTGTTTGTCAAACACCAAAAATAACATAAAATACCAATATTTTTTGATATTTTGGCAAATTAGCACTATTAAAAGTAGCAAACTATTAACAGTCACTGAATTGTGTATCCATGCATGTACAGACAATTATCACTCTATTATCAACAATCTATTATTGTCCAATAAAAGTCTTCAATTATTAGTACAAAGTGTTTGACAATACACAGACACAGACGCCGAGCTAATCTCACTGTAAGAATGGGTCAAGTGTAAAATTGAGGCGGGAACCTCCTTTAATGCAATTATGTAACTACGTACCGAACAGACATATAGACACAGCATTTGCATATGATAAATGTGACTCATGCCCGCTTTTGTGCAAGGATTTAACTTTTTGAAAGAGAAGTCGGTATCAGAGGGGGTGAAAAAGTTTGAAGAAGTGCGCAACAAACACAATTTCGGCACCTGAATGAATTAATTAAAACTCTGCGGGATCAGCTTTGCACTCGGCAGGAAGGTTAGACCACTATCTCTCCTGTGCATTTTAATAATGGTAACATTCCAGCAACCAGCTTCAAATTTCTCAACTCTTTTACCAACATTTCCTTCCTGGATCTAGTCTGTCTCAAATATGAGAGGTGTTTCAAAAAAGAAGAGGAAGATGAATTGTCTTTCTCTTCTGAGGGGAAATGTTTTTAGAGCTCGTAAGCCCTGCAGAGGTTTACATTTCTCATCATTAGATTCTCACAAATTACATGCGTGCGCGTACGCAGGCACGCACACACGTTAATGATTAGGAAAGACAACAAGGTCTACACTTCGGCCTCTCTGAGATTCAGGGGTTAAACTTAGATTCTCTCTAGTCTTGCGAACGCGCCAGGCAAATTAAAGAGACAGAAAGCTGTCGAGCCGTTGTTTGTAATGACAAAGGCTATGACAAAATAGAGTTGTTATTCGTTTCATCTTCCCCCCTAGTTACATAAAGTTTTCATGGCAAAGTGTTCGCACTGCCTATTCACAACAAGGTTTTCTTTTTTACTGTGCGACACGTCAGTCACCCTGGCCCAGTTTTCATTGCATTTGAATGACAGAGGTTTTCTGTTCTGTTTGAATGAAAGACTGCGCAGACATGCAGGCTGATTTGATGGAACACAGCAGAGGTGGTGTTCATGATTGCTATTTACAGGAGTGTTTGTGGCAGACATGCAAAAAAAAAAAAAAAAAAAAAATCCAGCATGTTTTAACTACTCTTTCCCAGCTCTCCCCTGGAATATTCTGAGAAATTAACTGCACAGACACACACACACATTGGCATTTCCTCGCTCATCCTCTCAACTTTACCGTTAATTGTTTGAGCACTTTACAAAATTTGTTACTAAAAGGGTAAAGTTCTTCAGGCTGGACCTGCTTCTCCCATGTTTTTGTCAGTAAGTGACTAATGTTGACAACAATTCTTGAAATTGGTCCAGTGTTGAGTTAGACTGCTGCCGTGGTCAACCAGGCTACAATGTAATCCTTGTAATGTAGTAGGCAACTGACCTTTCCTAAGTCCTTCCCCTTCTTGCTCTTTTGCTCCAATAACAGACAACTTTCTCCTTTTTCCTGTAAAAGCAGCACACAGGGCCACATCTAAAGCTAGCTAATGTTAGCAAGATACTAGCTAACTATCCAGCTAGGATAGGATTGGCTAGCTAGCTAGGATTCTGCAAATATTAGCTAACTTGAGATGTGAAATGTGATGATTTTACAGGTCCCCCAGAAACATCTTTTAACAATCCCCCAAATGTTTTATTTCTAACATAGATGAGCCTGGCACATACCATATCTAAGTGCAGGAAACCGCATGGGAGGAAGTTGACCGAGGTACCAAATTCGCTCAGCTGAGTAAAAAGGGGGCAAACGGTCAAAATATGACCACTAAAAGTGCTTGTTTTGCCACTGACAAGCTGGCTCAGATTGTTATTCTAAGTGTCTGACAACATTATGGCAAGGATCCATACAGATCTAGACTTTTTTTTTAAATGTAACATCCAAAAGCAGTCGATTCCATTTACAGAAACCGTAATTTTATCATTGTAAAACACACTTCATTCAAACTTGGCAGAAACACAACAAAAGCCACCAAAAACATCATTGTTTGCCTTTCCACTGCTCCAAATTTGTTCTAAATAAACCCTTGATTTACTGAGGTTGCCTAGGTGTGAAAATATTGCGAGAGGGAAGACAGACATCAGAGAGGCATCGAGGAGAAAACAGCATGTATAGCAGTTACAACCACAGGCACTGAAGTTAAACCGCAGATTGGGTGGGCCGGGTCATAGAAATAAACATGATTAATAGTGCATGGGTTGTGGGTGGGATATGGGGTGTCATTTTCCAGTAAGATAAATTCTGTGCGCATTTACACATGAGGCACAGCAGGGCAACTTCATTGATTATTAAATTGTCTTTCCTCTGGAGTTTTCTCTGTTCTGTCAAGTTTAATTGTAGTCTTTAGTTTTGCTGCTTAAATGTCCCACGATATACACTCACATCAATACTTGCAACACAAAATAAAGAAATCAATTTTCAGTTTCATTAGGTTTTATTGGTATATTTCCATGTGTTCCCAAAGCCCAACAGCAATATTGAAGACAGTTGTAAAGTAAGAAATTACCACTTTAATGATATCATGATATCAACAATAATGATTTATTGACAATTATAAAAATCACCTGGAAAGTTTGCGCTGCTTGCCATAATTTTTATGGTCCAGGTCTCCACATCAGAGAAAATAATACATCCAGGTGGACATCCAGTGGGCGATTTATGCATACACAGATTCAGATGAACTCAGAGCCCATCTATGCATCAGTACTCTACAACAAGAATATTTTCACATCAAAATCACCAAATTAACAATTTGTTTTAACCAAACCACAGCTGGTGATTGTTTTTTGCCATGGAAAGACAAGCCAAATGGTTTTGGTGAGTGTTTCTGTCAAGTTTCTGTGGGACATTTTTCTGCGGGAGGCTGCTTTATAGGCTACAGTATGAAACACTTCTCCTTCAGTTCATTAAATTACTGCAGCACCTGAAGGCGGCACTATAACTTGATGAATCTGCTGCCTCTGAAAAGTGCTGTCCCAGGGCGCAGCACTATTACGCACAGCCGTTAACTGTGTTTACCTTCATCAGATCACCTGAAAATGACACCAGGCTGATGAATTACGACCATACAGACCTCTACACACATCAGACTTGTCGGTTTTAACTGTGTATATGACATTTTTCTTGCTAGGACTCATCTCTTTTCCAACTTTCTTTTTATCCTGAAGACAGATTGCAGTACAAATGCTTTGTGTAACATTAATTCCTGACCTATTTGACCATATTATTGCTAAATAGTGTCAGCCCAATGTAATCATCACCAAATCCATTCCTTCATTTTTTATTCTCATCATTATTATCTGATGGAAACCCATACTTATCTGTGTTTGCATGCAGATTTGTGGTGATGTGGTGTTCATGTCGTGACTGTCTGAACCATCCAGACATGTTGGACGTTTCCTGAGGTAAAGCTTTCTGTTGCCTGCGCTGTCATTTTTCACGTTTAACCGTGACTGGCACAGCTGTTTCAGAGGTGCAAATGGATTTATTATTCAAATTTCAACTGAGGCTGCGAAATATTAAACTGAAGGTGCAACGCATGCTTTTGCACCCTGAACCAGGCCTGTGTCAGACAAACTCAACACTTATGGATCCATTCATGACGATTATTCATCGTAAATTTTGAGGGTCTTGCTAACTGCAGGAATTTTCCAGGAGAAACAACAAAATGGGAGGGTGTTGCGAGATGGCCATGAAATACAGGTGAAATGCAGGTAAAACAGTGAGCACTGGCAGGAATGAGAGTGCAAAATATTAAACTGTAAGAGCAATGCATGTTTTTGCAAGTTGGGTTGGAGTTTCACAGGAGAAACAACAAAATGTCAGGGCACCAGGAGATGGCCATGAAATATGGAGAAATACGGGAAAAACAGGAGTGTTAGATATGATAAATGGAGTCTGGTGGCTTTGGCGAGCAATAAATCAGCTATTTCTGGTAAAACAACATGTATCTTACTCTTAAACAAAGGCTTATCTCCGTTGGGATCATTTCCATAATGCTGTCAGACACTTGGAATAACAATCTGAGCCTGTCAGTGGCCAAAACAAGCACTTTTAGTGGGCGTACTTTGATGGTTTTCAATTGCCCATAAGGATTACATTGCAGCCCATTTGGCAGCTCCTGGCTGCAGCACTCTCACTCAATACTGGACCAGTTCCAAAAATTGTTGTCCCCATTAGTCACTTGGACACACAAATATTGGAAAAATAGGGTCCAGGCTGAAAAATACAGAGGTTACCCTTTAATTGCTTGGAGGGTTGGTAGAATGTGAACTATGTTACCCATTACTGTTGAAAATGAAATCACATTTTTGTCCCCTCACCTCCGTGATGGAAAATGAGACCCAACAACGTTGCTGTGGAACTCCACACTCGCCACATACCAAAACATGTCTGTGGGACTAAACAGTCCCACTGAAGTCGGTAATTAAATTTGTTTTACCACACAGAACCTTCTGGAGGAGGGTAATGAAATAAAAACCAATCCCCAGTCTATTCCACACAGTTCGTTTCATTCCAATGTCATTACCAGCTGCATTTTTTTTTACAGTGCTCCCCAGAATTGCTGGTAAAGCAATGCATAAAAAAAAAAAAGGAGAAACAAATTCAATGAAAACACATGTAATGAGGTATCAGAGCTTGCTTTAACACAATCTGTTCATAATAATCTTGCATGGATTTCTGCACGTTTACATCTACAGTAGAAATAATATCCCCATAAGAAATGAATGAAACTGGACTAGTGTGTGTGTAAGTGCATGTTCCCTCAATATAAATATAAATACACGGCACTCCAAATTTTTCAAGTGAATTCACGTCTGGAGCCCCGTCAACACATTTTCAGTCGATGTGCAGTGATGTGCAGTTAAAGTTAACTTTGTAGCTGAATAATAGATAATAATACATCATTGTGTGCGTGTGTGTGTGAATAATTATTTTGTTTGGTTGATGGATGTAATTTGATAAAGTTACACTCGAGCTAACATTTTTGGCAAATGTGACAAACTCTCCGAGCAGAATGTTGATTTTGGATCTTTCTCCAAAAACTTTTGTTGCATCCACTGACAACCTGATTATCTATGATTGACAGGTGTTTGGTTTAGCTACTAAAATGCTGTGGACAGTAAAGCCGAGGTTGACTCTTCTTTGTATGCCAGTTCAGAACTCAAACACAACCTGCTGCAGGGAACATTCTGTATTAGCACTACATGTAAATCGGGTCATGCAGATTCATGATGCAAAGGGTTGGATAATTTTATCTTGGGATGACGCTAGAGGCTTAAGGTAGCTTCAGTTTTATTACAAGTCAACCACTGGGGAACACAGTGTGTGACTGACAGTGATACACTGTGTTTGAAATCACATACTAACACATACTTGCCAACCCTCCCAGTTTTCCCGGGAGATTCCTGTTTTTCCATTGCCCTCTCCCTATTTCCTCCCACGATTACAATTCTCCTTTTTTTCCCTCCCAATTTCTGACAAATTTTCACACCTTCTTTTTACCTTTTCATTGTCGCAACCTGTTTCTGGCACTATACAGCGTGTGTAAGCCCTGTACAACTCCCAAAGTCTACTGTTTCCACCTGGACAACAAAATAGCGACACCAAACCAGAGTTCCTGGAAAGGAGAATTCCCGTTTCTCAAGGGAGGTTTTAAAGGGAGAGGGCAAAAAATACATGAATGAAAGAAAACTGATGGATATTTGTTTACGCCAGAGATTTATGCAAATTCACACTCTGGTCACATTCTGTATTCCTTCCTAAGAATTAAAAGTATTACCATAAAAATGCTGTTATTTTTCAGCCTTTAAAAGTCACAAAAATGCAGGGAACAAAACAAAACAAATTTTTTTTGGTTTTTAAAATAATCCCTATTTTCAAGGTCTCAAGGTTGCAAGTATGTACTTGCATACTACCTACTAAATGATCAACTAAGTTTGCCATCGGGAACAGACTGTTCACACTGAAGTATACTCAAGCAGTAGGTCTCCTGTACTGGATCACATGACCAGTCTGAACTGTACCTTAACATCCTGTATCCTGTCACATTAAACGACATAGGCTAAGGTTTCCAATCACTTTCTTTAGGATGTTATGAGGGAAATCTCTTTAATCTCTAAAGTGTTCCCAGCGCCCATTTGTATATTCCCCGAAACTGGGGTATGGGGTATGTACGCCAGGGGTACGTGAAGTGATGCAAGGGATAAGTAAAAACAAAAAAAGCTCTCAAGTACATCTTTCTCATTAGACTGTGTTGAATTTGCATAATTTCAGGTGGAATTTATAAATGTATAATTTATATAGGCTGTATATGTATGTAGCATGTATGGAGGGGGCGTACACACATGAAAAAATAAAATCAATACAAAAATGGGTGGGTAGGGGTGTACGTAGCTCGACATTGAACATCTGAAGGGCTACAGGACTGTAAAAGGTTTTGGAAGCACCACCTTACGTCTTTTAATTTTTTTTTAATTAAATGGTCCTTAGCGACCGTTTCCCTCCAAAAATTTGAAAGGACCTTTAAATACAAGGTCCTTTAACGTGCAATAATCTGTAGAACATAAGACTGAAGAGGAGGAGGAGATACGAGACATTTTTCAGGACAGGGAAACCCTTTCTGGACACTATGAGCAATATGCAACTTGTTATACTGTAGAGAAGCTACAAGTCTGACGTTAAATTTAGCAACTCTGTGGCTAGTTAGTCAAACATTAACATAAGTGATGTGTCATAATGTTTTAGTGAACTTCATCAGTATTTGTCGACTCTTGTCAATGTTTGTCTCCTTTCTTGCTGTGTTCTTCATGAGTCTATTTACAGTTTGTTTCACAGCAGGTTTCTCACAATGATTTTGTCAGATACATCTTGTGCGTGTGTGCATTTGTTGTTGCTGCGTTAAATTTACTTTGGATTTGGCTATGTGTTTGAGCTCGTATTCTTTTAGGAGAACAACATTCTCAGCTTCTTTCTTTTTCTTATTGTATTCTCTCTGTTGTCCATTTTGGAGAAGCTGAGCGTGTTAGCTAAGTTGGCTAACAGCTGACAGTAATGCTGTCTAGTAACAATAAGGAATAATGTGAGTGAAGCATCACCATGGTAACTGAAGCGCACTTGTGCTGTATTATGACAGTAAAGTAAAAGCCCGAGTCTAAACACTTAGGCAAGGAGACAACCTAAGAGCTTTTATGTGAACCCCTTAGCTTAGGGATATATTTTTCTTAAAGAATAAACTTAAGGTGGTTTATGCAACCAGGCACTGGGTCCTGAGTAGGACTGGATTCCAGTACCACTACCAGTGGTACTGATGGAGTACTTCATTTGATGCCTTTTCTTTCATTTTTTGTGGCATCTCGGCGGTTGAGTGTGTCCAGTAAGCAATTTTTTTGTTTTCCCAGGATGGTGAAGGCATGTTCTGCCCTACCCTACCCAATCACATTCTTCATGTCTAAACCTACCCAACCCAAATGAACCAAACAAATAAAGGCAACAAGTACTCGCCAATCAGAGTCAGGGTAGGGCGGGTCATGACTTCACCACCCTGGGAAAAGAAGTTTTCCTCTTGACAGCTCACGGCACATACACAATACACATACTATGCAGATGGAATGCACAACATACTCAATTTGACATCATACTTAGTATGAATTCTTCATTAGTATGCAGTTCTGAACAAAGTCATAGTCTGCAATGTTTCCAAATGCTTGCCTTCATTAAGGATGGGGCAGCTTAAATTTATTTTTCCTCCTCGAAAGTATAATTATTAGCAGCTGTTCCACCATGATTGCAATGTGCGTTTGTGGCACAGACTTATGTCTTTGTTTTTTTGTTAATAAAGCCTTTTCAGTGAGAAGAAACCATAGCATTAGTCATTTGCAAAATCGAAAAAATTAGTCGATTTTTGCATCACACGTAAATATATTTTTGAATCGTAAAAGATAGACACTGCAGTTCTTTATCGATCGCTGCTGTGCGTCATCCCACCTCCAGCCAGCATCCAACTCAAAACAGGCTCTGATTCTGTGTTTGCCCCGCAGAGTTTGGTAATGTCACTGTGTGACAGTGACTCTGTGACCACTGTGCCGAGCTGCACTCTGTGCTGCAGGGAGCAACAAGGTCAGAGCTGATACACCAAATATAGTGTCAGTAATATCATAAAGTCTCCTCCGTGTAAGTCGGCTGCTCTGCCACATCATGTTTCTCATCACAGCCACGGGTCTGTCTCTGCTGCTCCACTTTTGGGAAATTTGCTGGAAAGAGGGAGACGACTCACGCAGTCGTTGTATGCGTCATCAAGCAGCAGCCTGCACTCGCACTTGCAAAATTTAATCATGGTACCCACATGAGGTGAGTGTAATTGGGCAGTGTTTTGGTAATATGCGGCACATCCCTCAAATTACAGGCGATAATTGGAACAAACACACTGGTCCTGCTGCCTTCAGATTGGCTGCAGAGATTTAATCAAGCACAAGACTGAGCCTTATCTGATCTGTGAGACCGTGTAAGACAGAGGAATTATACATAAAAAGGACATGGATAGTACAGAGTCAGCTTTACTACACTCTTAAAAATAAGGGTTCCAAAAAGGTTCTTCCTGAAGGCCTGGGGTTCTACCTAGCACCATTTGCCTCTGAAGAACCCTTATTTTGAAGTAAAGGTTTGTCAAGGGTTCATTGTAAGATTATGGGTTCTTTTTTGGAAGGAAGTGTTGAGTCTTGAGTGTTCTTTGTTAAAGGGTTTTCTGTAGGACTCCCAGGGTGGGTTCTAGACAAAACCCCTGGGATCCAAAGGGCTTTTTATTTTTTTTAAAAAGTGTGTCTTTTAGATAAAACCCTTGGGATCTAAAAAGGTTCTCGGTACAACCCCTTTAATGGATTCTAGATAAAACCCTTGAATTTAAAACGTTCTCGGTAGAACTCCCCGTGTGGGTTCTACATAATATACTCAGAATACAGAAAGAGTCTTGGTAGAACCCCCTGGGTGGGTTCTAGATAAAACCCTTGGAGTATAAGTAGGCTCCCAGGAGAATGCCCTGAGTGTGTTTTAGATAAAACCCTTGTACCCAGAACCCTTCTTGGTGGGTTCTAGGTAAAGCCCTTGGAATATAAAAAAGATACTTGGTAGAATGCCCCAGGTAGGTTCTTGTTAGCACTCTTTGAAAATGGAATGGTTCTGGATGGAACCCCTGGCGAGGATTGTGGGTGGAACCTTTACACCATAGAATGGTTCTCTGTAGAACCTCCCATTGGGGGTTCCGGGTGAAACCTCACAGATGGTTTTGTGCATATCCCTTTAAGTTAGGTTCTACATAGAACTTGCTGAAAGGGTTCCAAGTGAGACCTTTCAGTGGAAGTCTCTACCAGGAACGAACAAAGGTTCCCCTATGGGGGACAAGCCAAACTACAGTAAGCAGAACCCTCCATGGTGAGCACTTTCATTTAGAAGTGTGTAGTTATTTTGGCGTGGCCACACAAATACACATTTTCGCATGCATGCGGCCTGTCTACTGGTTGAATACCTTGGAAATAGACAAACATTTTGTACATTAAAGGGATTTTGGCATGTGTGTAATCACCAACCAACTGGAGAAATCCTAATAGCGTCCATGCTAAGATGTAATCCGTGTGGGCAGTGGTGCAAGCAATTTTTCTACATCTAAATTGCACAGCGCTGTTTGCATTAATAGGCACTCCCTGTCATGACAAGCCTGAGTGGTCAGAGTGTCACTTCACTGGCACATGCTCAATGAGTTTTATTTGCACGGACCAAAAATTTAAGCTCTAAATTACAGTTATATATTAATGACTGCAAAAAAAAAGAGTTGAGTTCTGGAAGTCAGCCTTTACTCACTGTGATTAATTGTATTCTTTTTGCGAAATGCTTAAAAGGATCTTGGTGGAACCGTTCAGTCATTATCCTATGAAAAATGTACACATTAATAGGCTTTTGTGCATAAAATATAAACTTACACTCCACAGGAGCAAAGAGAAATTCGATCATGCATTTGTTCTGCATGATTGCAGCTTATGTGATTATTCATGAAGAATACCGTCCTTTTTCCAACCGACAATGCTCAATCAAGCTGCAACCGAGGTCCAATACAGAGCACGAATACCAGTTTGTCTGTTTCTTACATCTGCTTCTTGCTTTTGTTGGTTTTGTTCTTAAAAAGCTTTTTTAAATCATACTTTTAGTCAGTGCCAATTATCTTGGAGGGTGATGTTTTGTTTTTTACTTGGAGATTCTTTCTGCTCTCTGTAGATAACTGTGCTGTGGTGCTGGTAGCAAAGTGACAGGTTTGAATGGTTAGACGTTTTAATAAACCAGACAACAATTACTGGTGCATGAATTTGTATAATAACTTATGACAGACCTAATAACCTGTATATGCATGCATAACGGCTTCAAAACAGCTAGATGACTTGTTCAGGAACACAGATCCTATGTAAATGTTGACTTGACTTCATGCTCATGGCATGGCAAGCTCATTTTTTCTGGGAACAAATTAACTCTCTTTGTTTGAGATTCTAAAATTAAAACTAAATGTGCTTTCATTCACATGATAAATTTTCGAACCTCTATAAAGTCTCGTAATTTAAACAGACAATGTGCAAGTTCTGCCACTAGGGATGTCTTTCACATTAAAACAATAACAAAAGATGTAGTTTGATGATGTCGTGAAGTAGCGTGGGATCATGGGAGTTGTTATCTTTGCTTTTAAACAACCAACATAGCTGATGATCTGACACGACTCAGACAAAAATCATGTTCATGGTTGAGGTAATATCCAAGTTTCTCCCCGCTTTGATGTATTTGATATATCCTGTGTTTTCATTATGGCAACTAGCAACTAGCTAGCAACACCTAATGCACTGTTCATTTAATAAATTACGAATTTAATGCAGAAATATTATGCAATATAGCTTTAAATGAAAAATGATCAAGAAATCATGTTTTTAATGCCATATCATGTGAGGGGAAAAGCTAAAACAGCACATTACCTTAAGCTAAGGCTATAGCCTTTTTGAAGCACATTGGACTAAACTGATTTTCTTTCATGGATCTCTGAAAGCAGGACGTCAAACTCCAAAGTGGTAAAGTTCTTGTTTTTTGTCTTTCATGCCATTATTATGAATGAACACTTCCTGACATGTGGGGCAGGAAGAGTAGCTTATATGGTACTATTGGGGTGTTAATTATGCTAATTTACAAGTCTCATGCACGTGCACTCAGATACGCACTGGCGGATCATTTACACATTTATCTGAGGCTACGAGCGTTTGCTGAATCTGTGGTGACATGTTCGTTCATTTGAAAAAAGTAAGAGAAATTTTTATTAAATCTTAGATTGCATTTGCAGAAGACAGTGTGTGAGAGTCTTTTTGCTTTTTATTGTGGTCTTTTCCTACACACTTGTTGACCTACAAGTGTGCACAATTTTTATTTATTTATTTTTTTTTGCCCTTTGATATTTTAGATTCCTCAAAGTAGCCACCTTTTGCTTTGATGACAGCTTTGCACACTGTTGCTATAATCTGAACCATTTCTGAGAAAAAGAAAAAGAAAAAAGAAAAACAGTGAATGAGAAGAAGTGTGTCCAAACTTTGGATTGATACTATACTTAACCCATGTACTCCTTTCAGATAAGACGTGGGCTCTTTGATGTCTAGAAATCATCTCAGGCTGAACTATGTTACATGAAAGAAACTTCCTTTTTAACCACACAAGATAAATTGTTACTTCAAGTTCTTACTAATATTTAGTTGAGCCAGCAATTTCTCTCTTAAACCCAATCATAACACATTCACATTGATTTCAGCTTTCCAAGCTTTCAGCCAAACACCCATTCCCTGGTGCTTCCTATTTAAACATGGAAAACATTCCTTTTACAAAACCCAAGGCCTAAGGTCTTCAAGTAAATACCACTTATATATTCCCTTTTAATACACAGTTAAGTTTGAAAAAAAAGAAGAGCAGAATAATTTGAGCCTCGTGCATAAAGAAAACATGAACATACATGGAAATTCAGTGCAGTTACACCATAGCTGAAAGCATCTGACCTACTTAAAAATCACTCTTCTTTTGTCTTCTTTCTAATGAAATGATCTTGCATTAAGGTTTTCAGTACATTACCCAAATCTTAGTAAGCTCATTTAGAGTAATATTCCATTCATTATATGTATTTTCTCATTTGACAGCAATAAAGACCTTTTTATTCCTGCAAATTCAACCAACAGGGGCATCCTTGTTTCGCAGTGTTGCATAATGATACATTCAGTTGTTTAGAGAGTTTGAACAACAAGACTGTATTTCTGCTGTATGAATGCAGAATATAGATTAACTATTTGTCAGTGGTTACCAAAAAGGGTGGGCAGATAAATCTGAGGAGTCCTGACATTATTAACAGGGGTGAAAACAGAAGTAAAACAAAAAAAAAAGGAAAAAAAAAAGACGAAAAAGAACATTTCCACTCCACACAATTATGTGTATTTTTCAGTCTTTCCTCTCATCTTTGCTGGTCTTCTGTTGATTTACAAGATAATTTCACCTCCCCCGACCCTAAAAATAAAATGTGTTGGTTGAACTGGTCACAAAAATTGACATAAATACAGATGGAGACGACACAACTTCACCTCCTTCAAATAGCTTCAGGTAACTAATTAATACCAAACTTGGAACTTAAACTTAATAAATTAAACACTTTAACAAAACCATCACATTAAGAACTACCTATAATCCAATTATCAAAGAAACCATGCTAGAGAAAAATTCATTTGACGTGTACTTTGGTGCCTTAGCTTGACCCATGTCCTATCTACTAAAATGGAGGAGGCTGGGTTTATGACCTATACTGCAGCCAGCCACCAGGGGGCAATTGAGATGCTCTGGCTTCACTTTTGGGGAGCTGTCATGTTGTCCAGCTCTACATGTGTTAATGGTCACAACCGGTAATGGGGTCTTACAACTAAGATATTGCCTTATTTTAACAAGTTATAGGCCAACTTCATATATTTGGGTGTTTTAGTGACATAATTATAATGATTTGTTCAAATGCAATATGTTGCCAGCATTAGAGAAACTTAAATTGATAGTCATGCTTCCTATTTCATGAGCAGAATTAGACTGACCACTTGTCCAAGACTTCTGTTCTTATTTCAAACTGTTCCAGTGTTTATTCCAAGATCTTTTTTTTTTTTTTTTTTTGAAGAATTAAGTTTTAAATACATATCTTCCTTTATGCGGAACAAAATGATTCCAAGGATTAGAAAATCGTATCTACAGAGACGGACATAAGTGCGGTGACTGGCACTACCAAATTCTCTGCATTATTGTCGGGCTTCCAAATTCACAAAGTTAGAAAGTGGGCATCAAATTTCTGTCAGGGATTCAGCCAATAATGGGAATAGAGATTGCTTGTTGCAAGTGGCTTTGCCATCAATGCTATGTGCACCACTAACTCTCAACAAAAAACACTAGACAGTCAACCCAAATGTGAACGGCTCACTGAAAATATGGTTCCAGTTAAAGGATAACTTCGGTATTTTTTGACCTGGGCCCTATTTCCCCATGTAAATGTGTGTGTATGATTAATAGGTACAACTTGTTTTAAAATTGGTTCAGTATTGAGGGAGGTGGATGCAGCCGGCAGCCGCGAGGGCAAATACGTCCTGTAAAAGTTTGTGCATTAAAAGTGCTTTTTTTTCGCCACAGTCCGGCTCAGATCACCAGTGTAATCAAAGATTACACTGCAAAGAGTCTCTCTTACTGTTCACTCTGTGACGACATCTCTCAGGATCTTTGCTTGTTGAACAATGTCTTCGTTGCAGTGAGTGGGACAGCTGTTTTCTTGAGGTGTGTTTGGTGAAGTGTTTCGGGATTGGATGTCTTCTCTTCTTGGGCTGGCAGTAGTCATCTTGAGAAAAGTGTGCACTGCAGATCCGATGGTCTGCAAGGCGCAGTGTCTGAACAGGAGTGTTAGCATCCACTTGTAGCACAATTAGTCACATCTCGCCGTCCGACAAAGACAGCCTATGAAAGCTGTACGGGGTGTTGCGCAACATCCTGTTCTTGCAATTCAAACCATTCTTTTCGATAGTTGCAGTAAAACTCTCAACTGAACTCCGGGACAACTAACTCTGCTCTGACCGGATCTCAGCATGACTCCTCTGTTTTCGTCCAGCAACAAACAAAGATCCCGCGAGATGTCGTCACACACAGCAAGCAGTAAGTGAAGCATGCTGTTGACAGAGATTACACTGGTGATCTGAGCAGGTCTGTGGTGAAAAAAAGCACGTTTAATGCACAAACTTTTATGGGACGTATTTGCCCTCATATCTACCGTTATAACTCGTTTCGCGGCTGCTGGCTGCATCCGCCTCACTCAATACTGAACCAATTTTAAAATGAGTTGTACCTATCAATCATACACACACATACACATGGGGGAATAGGACCCAGGTTGAAAAATACCTAAGTTATTCTTTAAGGTCACACTTTAGACTTCCCAAATGAGCACCTTTATCAGTAGATTCTGCTTTCCAGGGAGGATCTATGCTGTATAAGGGGTCTTTTGAGCACATTGCATCATCTAGTCAAAAAGCATTCTTTTTCCTTCTTATCTTTCTCCGTAGGTGGTAATGTTGAGGAGGATTGGGATCGTACAGTGCACTTCAAAGGGTGGCATCTCCTCCTTTGAACTATCTCGGTGGGCAATGGGGTAAAGAGTTGATATTTCAGATGGAGTTTTGGCAGTTTGCTCCTGTGGAGTTTGGCAATTGAATAGATGCATCAATATCTATCAGTGTAAGACATGAGTTAGTACAAATTAAGATAATCCACAGATTCTTCTTTTCGAAAGGCAAACTTGCTCCTAGGAAGGTTCCCAGGAACGGACCCAACCTGCTCCTGTTGCCACTAAGACAAAGCCACTCTCTATCCCATGTTTTGGACTTGTCCAGCCCTGGCAAGATTTTGGCCCAGCCCATTTTCATTCCCAACTCATGAGATACTGTCATTTTATCACCACCCGTTTCACTTTCAACAACACAGGACTTTCACACCCTATCCAAGCAGTTTTTGTGCTCAGACTTACCCAAACTGCGATCGTTTCACAACGTTAACCAGGTGTTAAAAGAGGCTTTCTGGCACCGTCTCTTTTAGCCAATAGAGGGTACCTTTTGCGCCTGTATGAGATGCCAAGGGGCCATGAGAACAGGTTGTCTGAGTTGTTTTTTTCATGCATCTTTGGTAAAGAAATACAACTAGAGCCAGCAGTTGCAATATGTGAGGTAGCCCCTGCAGAAGTCTCACTGTTGGACGCTCAGACCGATGCACTGGCTTTCTCCTCACTACTAACACAAAGAATAGTACTGTTACACTGGAAATCTAATAAGCCACCATCTTATTCTTCATTTGTAGAACATCTTATGGCATATTTAAAGCAAGAAAAACTTAAATACTCAACAGCAGTTTCAACTAAGAGGTTTTGGTGGACATTTCTCTTCACTGTTGGTCTTGTCCGGTGTGGATGTTTGCTTTCCTCAGTGTTAGCTGCCCTTAGGGCTGCAAACATCTTATTATTTATCTTCCTGCAGGGTGATCAGTGGTCTGTCAGGCCTCTGGGGCTGGTCAAGAAGAGAAGACTGACTTCCTACAAAAAAAAAAATCAATTTCCCAGCAGAATGTTGGAGATTTTGCTGAGCAATCTTGGATGCTTTTTGTTATCAAGATTGGCCGCAGTTCAGCACCCAGCACAAGGTCTGTCCCATGTGCTGGTAGTAACAGAGCATTGTTTTTCACATCTATTCCACACATTGAACATGTGATGTGTTTTCGGTGACTCATGATAGATGAGTTAGTCAGGAGATCGTAACTGTCTCCTGTTGTCATCATCTGTTTTCTGTGAGCTCAGAACCATAAAAAGCAGCATTTTTATGTTGCAAAGTGAACATGTTTTAATCACAAGCGCTGTCACTCGATTGGAGCAATTTCCTGTGCCTCTGTAAAGTATGAGGTTGCAAAGTAATTGAATTTGGGTCATAATTAAAAAGTGCAAGGAGCCATGTGATCTCTCTCCCCCATGCCTTTCATCTTTGTAATAGCATGGCAGTTTACGTCTAAGAGGCAACGCTTTCATCACTGAAATTACTAATTTATAGTGGTCTTCCATGCTTTATGTGCCATGTAAGGTACAGCAGAGGCCTTATTAAATTGGATATGCAGTTTAATTTGACATTGACAGGAAGAAAACACAAATGAGTTGAGGATCAGTCACGGAGAGAGCTGGCAAGGAGGAGGATGGGCAGCAAAAAGTACATTAATGGCAGGGTTAATACAGTAGATGGTTCAATGTGGAGACTTACTATAGAATCCAAGCCAGTTTTCTAAATTTAAACATAGTAGTAGCCGCTATTATTTGAAAA
>JAJHUR010057065.1:2853-15932 GCA_027495735.1 Lutjanus campechanus
TGCTGCGTTTTTAAAAAAAAAAAGTGTACTTTTTTTAAGTCAAGTTCTTTCTGGTGTTCTAAGATCTGAGGAACTTTATTTGGTAGCAGAGTTTTACTGATAGAAATAAAGCAGAACTGCCCTTTAATATCTGACAGTTTGTTAAACTCCAAAATATTTGTGACTTTTTCTGTATTTGTGTGCTGGTCAGTCCCTGGCAACTTAGGGCATCGAGAACTTCGGATCCTGGGAACATAGGACCGCAGGAACTTAGGACTTTGGGAACTTAGAACCCTGGGAATATAGGACCTGGGAAATATATAACTTTCTAACTTAGGACCCTGCTATCATGGGAAAATAGGACTGTGGGAATATAGGACTTTGGGAATTTGGCACCCTAGGAACATAGGACTTTGTAACTTAGGACCCTGGTAACACAGGACCACGGGACCAAAGCACTTTGGGAACTTAGGACCCTGGGAAAGTGGGACCTGGGGAACATAGGACTTTGTAACTAAGGACCCTGGTAACATAGGACTTTGGGAACTTGGGACAATTGGGACATAGGTGTTTGGGAACTTAGGACCCTGTGAACATATGACTTTTGGATCTTACGACAGTGGATTCATAGGACTGTGGGAACGCTCCAACCTGGGAAGCATGCATGATAAAAATAGATACTTTTCTGGAGAACCGACATGTCGTAGCAGGCTTGTCAGCGTGCGCCACACTCTCATGTTTCTCAGCGCTCGCTCCAAGACGCCACCAGACTGTGGTCCAGTAAACAGCGTAGGTGTTGACGTGCGTCACGTGTTGCCCTTGAGACTGTCGCAGAGTTTCCAAACATCAGCTGTGAGCTGAGAGGAATTTTATGAATTTCGAATTTCAGCCCGTCTGTGACAGGAAGTTGACTTTGTTTGTCGAGTTCTCTCCGCGTTCGCCATCACAGTTAACTCACATCTAATATTACAACTGCATCAGTGAGTGTTGTACGGTCCACTGGATTTCTGCTCACACAGCTGGCTATTAGAGCCGTATGGCAGCCTGATACGGGGCCATTAGAGGTGTGTGTGTGTGTGTGTGTGTGTGTGTGTGTGAGCGTTGTGGGGTAGGGACGCAGGTGCTTCGTGGGCTGATATTACCCAGGATGCCCAGGGTGGGGGCATAGGGGTTATGGGGGGAAGGAGGCTCTCTGCGGAGCTCGCAAACACACCTGTGATCCCCTGCTAGCACGCACACACACACACACACACACACACACACACACACACTGTTCCCCCAGCCTCTGCGCTGCAGCACGTTAATACACACTCTGATAAACAGGCTAATACTCGCAGCGGCAGCACTTTACACACCATTGAACACAACACACGGTGATCAGTGAAGCCAACACGTGGCACAGAGACGTGTGTGTGTGTGTGTGTGTGTGTGTGTGCATTGCAATGTCATGTATGCAACGAGGAGGGTTCAGTCAAACTCAAATAAAAGCAGAATTTTTGTAGTTTTTGCCAACATTTTACTCGCTAACTTCGTGACTTTCATGGCTGATATGTGGAGACGTGACAGTTCCGTCACACGCGGCGGAACATCGGAACATCGGAACATCGGGTCGAGAACGCGACAGTTTCACACAGATTTTCTAAACCACTGATTTAGAAGTGACAACAAAGAGGAAATTTAAAAGTTCTGATCTGAAGTTAAAGTTCTATCAGCCTGTCTGATGTCACGTTTTACTTACTGTGGCTAGCATAGCATTTAGCATCCATGAGTGACTTCCTGGTTCAGTTTTGAGCGTTTCCTGGATGAGCCAATCACAGCGCCAGGCAAGAACGCTTTTAGAAATAAAGGTGCTTACTAGAACCATGAAGGGTTCTTCGACTTGTCCCCACAGGAGAAACATTTTTGGTTCCTCGTAGAAGCTTTTATAAAGGTTCCACTTGGAATCCTTCCAGAGAGTTCTACCTAGAACCCAGAACCAAAGGGTGATACCCAGAGCCATATTGTGAAAGGTTTCACCCAGGGCCCCCAGAGAGAGGTTCTACAGAGAACCCTTCCATGGTGTAATGGTTCCAGTCAGAACACTGTCTAGGGGTTCTATCCAGAACCTTTCTGCCTTCAAGGGTGCTAACATGCAGCCACCCCAGGGGTTCTACCAAGAACTCTTTTATATTCCAAAGGTTTAATCTAGAACCCAGCCAGAGGATTCTACTGAGAACCCTTTTTATATACAAAGGTTTTTATCTCAAACCCACTGAAGGGGTTCTACTAAGAACCTTTTTTCATTCCAAGGGTTCAATCAAGACCCCATACAGGGGGTTCTACCAAGAACTCTTTTGTATTTCAAGAACTTTATCTATGACCCACCCAGGAGGTTTCACTGAGAACCTTTTTATATTCTAAGCATTTTATCTAGAAATGATTGCAGGGGGTTCTACTGAGAACTTTTCTCCATTGCAAGGGTTTAGTCTAGAATCCATGCAGGGGGTTCTACATGAAGAGAACCCTTTTATATTACGGAACAAAGAACCCTTGACTGAAGAGTTCTTCAAGGCGTTCAACAATCCTTGAAGAACTCTTTCTTCTAAAAAGGGTTATTTGGATGAAAATGGTTCTTAACGGAACCAGTAGCCTCACAAAAAAACCCATGATGAACCCTTTCTTCAAAATAGGGTTCCTCAGAAGCAAATGGTTCTTGGTGGAACCTCAGCCCTTGAGGAAGAACCCTTATATTTCATTAATATATTCAAAATATGTCTGTTGTCTCACTGTGTGTGTTTGTGCTGCTCGTGTGTATTAACGGTGTCACGATGAACTACACATGGTAACACACACACACACACACACACACACACACACACACAGAGAGAGAGGATGAAAACACCCCTCAAACACCCGAAGATGAAACGAGTCAGAAAACAACCACATCACATCTCCTTCAAAAACAAACATGTAATTATGGCGGCTCGGCTGCATTAGTGGCCGAGCAGCCGGTTTTGATGTGCGCCTCTAAATCGCGTTACATCGAGCCAGTAACATTTTTACGCCCGTAAAAAGACATTCAAAGCAAATGGCTTTAAGAGGAAAATAAAAAACAATTAAAGACTAATAGGGCTTTAACTTCTAAAAGTCTGGAATCTGATCATTTAATGTTCCATTTGCTTTAAGTAGTAAAAAGCTATATTTGTTGTAAATAAATTTAAAGCTAAATTAGAGCGTTCAGTCTCCGTCCTGGAACAGTTTAATGAACAGGCAAATTATTTTCGAGTCTCTCATTGATGCATGTGGTTTACTCTAACTGTCTCTCTGTCTTGTTCAATATCACGAGAGAAACTTTTCATTTTGTCCTTCACTTTTCTGGATATTTAACACGCTCCTGTCTGCTGTTCTTAACAACCTGAAGCTGGAAAATCCGTGAAATTATTCTAATTTAGCGACAAAGAGCATTCGTTGGCGTTGACCGCAGTCTACTACTTCAGAAGCCGTCAGTGATGTGTTTGTGTTCATCATATTTAACTCATTGACATGTTGCCCAACTTGTGTGGTCCCACAGGGGAGCGTACTCGGACCCCTGTCGAGCCGCCGCAGAGGAACCTCTGTTCAGCTGCTTGTGGTCATTTCTTGTGACCGCAGACGAGACTAAGAATGTCGGACATGTGTCTTCAGTGGTGGATAGAGAACTGAAAATCCATACTCAAGTCAAAGTACAATTACTCCCCCACAAAAAAAGTGAGTCTTGCACCACATCAGGCACCCACGGGTACCCGCAAACATGTTTGTTTCATTTATATATGACTGCCTGGAGAACTCAGAAAAGAAAATGATTGCGCAGTATTTTTAACATTTAGCCACTAGGGTTTTATTGTGAAAATCTACACCACTACCTTTGACCCCACTTCCTGCCAAATAATGGAACGTCACTGTTTGATCTGGCAGTGATGTAGGCAAACTGCTGGCTACAACTGATGACATAAAGTCAGAAAAGGACACCAAATTGTGGACAGTACGTTGCTGAGGGACGTTTGGGAGGATTTTGGTTGTAAAAGTTTCAGTAAATATTAGCTTTTAGCCACAAGTAAGGTCACATTTCCGGGCGGGTGCAGATTGACTTGGAGATGATTGTGGGTCGGTTCTGGTTCTCAGCTTTGCGGGTGCAGGTGGGGACGGGTTTGCAGAACTGGACTCGAGCAGGACTCTGAAAGTAACATTAACACTGACGTTGGTATTACGTTAGCTTGTTAGCAGGGTCCGTTTGGGTTCGTGTGACGTACGTTTCGTCATAGTGCGCACGTGAGGAACGCTTCCTCCAAGCTGTCTCCACAAACAGATTACTGGGCGTCCATGGGGACCACAGCTGACCATGCACATGTGTTTCCCTCTCCTCCTGTCTTTGTGTGTGTTCGTGTTGTGGGCGTGGTCTCCCGGCTTCTCCCGGCTTCCTCACCTGACAGCTAACCTGCACCTCATCAGTCCTGCAGCTTATCAACCCTGGTTTCCAGCACCGGTTCACTCGTTCTGCTCCTTTCACCTCCTTTCTCCTTTTTACCCCTTCAAAAACACTTCCTGGATTTATTTGTGCATCAAACAAACAAACTCTTCTCATTGCCTGTGGTAACAAAAATGTCCTGTGATAGAAAATAGTGGACTTTGCAAAGGAAACACACCCTCCTTCACATTCTAGCATTCTTAGCCTGTCTAATCTGTGATTTCAATTATTAAAATTCACCTCAACATGCATTAGCTGCCATATATAAATATATATCAGTGTTATTATGAACCTCTTAATGCATCCCTGAGCTTTGACCACAGCACCGGCCTCCTGACTAGTTAAAGCGAGAGTCAATGAGCTATTAAACCATCTGTGATTATGTAAGGCAGCAGTGGCTTCACTCACGCTCTGTAAATAATTGTGTCATTGCACAGCGAGCTCGCTTCACCACCCTGGATTTTCACACCAGATCCACCACGTCCAGCTTTGGTGCCCGTCAATAAAAAAAATAAATACATAAAAAATTATAATTTAGTGATTTAATTGTGTTTAAATTGTATTGACTATGATCTAATGTGGTTTCTTAAGTCATTAAATTAGGTAATTTAATTGTCTTTTTTATTTTATTGACGTTAGCTAAGTTAGCAGTAGCATGCTATACTATGTGCTAAAAAAAATCTGCAAAAATCTCAAAGAGAGTTATTTTCAGAGTGACACAGCGGTGTTTAGGTTTTGGGACACAAAGCCATATGACTATTATTTTAAAAAATAAGAGTTTGGACGGTTGTGGTGTGGACTGTACCAACAGTAAATGTTGCTAACAGGCTAATAATTTCAAACTTTACACTTTACTGCTGTGGGATAACTCTTGATTCTTTGAAGTAAGAGGACAGCTAGCTGAACGGCTAAACAAGCTAACAAGCTAACACCAGCTACACTTAGCAGCAGTTAGCCTACTTTAGCAAGCTATCTGTCCATCAGGAAACAAAGGACAGGACAGGACAGGACAGGAAGTCCAAATGGTATCACTTTAGTTGAGGCAACCAGATTTTTAATTTTAGACTCAGCCTAACTAGCTGTTTACCAGTTTCCACCCTTTATATTAAGCTATCCTGTTTTTCTTTGTCACTTACAACTGAAACTTTAATTTTACATTAGCTAACTTATTAGTAGCATGCTATGCTATGTATTTTTTTTTTTTTAAAGAGCAAAAATGCCAGTTACAAAGCAGTGTTTAGGCTTTGGTACGCAAAGACTTTCCCCCAAAACCATATGACGTTGTTGTTTTTAGCTAATGGAGTCTGGTTGGTTTAGAGAGAGTGATATTTAGCTCATAAAATGGCCATTTCAGGTCAGAAAACACTATCTGCCAGCAAGGTAAAGCAAGCTTTGGAAACACTGAACCTGGTAATAATCTATAATAATATAATGTGTAATATAAAATGCACCATATCTTCAACACAAGAGGTGGGTAAGTGAGTGACCACAGGTGAATTCTTGAACTCTTTAAACCTCGGTGTGAGCCAGCGGAGCCGTCGAGGAAGCACAGCTGGCCGGGTGGCTGTGGGCTCTCGACACCAGCTGCAGCCTCGTGTGCAGAAAGAGCCACCAGGTGTCGGGGATTTCACGCTCCTTCCCTCCTCCACTGGCTCCCACTGCAGCCCGCTGAACCGTCGCTGGGTTGGATTAACACCGGCTGTTCCTCCCCGGTGCCGCCACGGGCCCGCGGCTCGGCAACGCTCTGTACGGCTCGCCGACCGGTGCGGCGTCTCCCTCGCACGAGACAGGAGAGAGAAAGAGAGCGAGAGAGCACGTCTGGATTCATTTTCAAGTTTACTCCGAGACATTATTTTATAACCTTGTCAGTCACAGTTGCTTCAGCTCTCTGGGCACTGTTGTCAAGTCACGGAAAATTCTTCCAAGACCGTTTAATTAATCACGAGAAACTGAAGAAATTAAATGATAACTACGGAGCGTTGGCTTAAAGGGATAGTTCACCGAAATAACGGAGACAGATCTTCTCCTTCTCATTTTCCATGCATAGTTTTGGTCCCTGATAACAGCATGTTCTGTGAATCACCCAGAATAACAGCTGGGATCTATTTTGGACAGAGATGTTGCTGATAAATCTTTTAAAGGAGCAGTTGAACGTTTTGGGACACAGACTTATTTGCTTTCTTGCCTTGAATAAGATGAGAAGAGCTGTTAGAGACTGTTAGCTTTAGCTTTAGGACTAGTTTAAGACCAACGATGGCCACTTTCATAGGGAATACAGTACCAAGGTGGTTTTCTTGCTGGGTTTGGCTCCTGGCAACCCAGGGCTGAGATATTTAAGAGGGCAGTTAGCTGCACAGCTAACCAGGCTAACTGGCAAATGTCAGCTACAGTTAGCAGTTAACCTTATTTAGCAACAAGTACAGCTAGCTATCTGTACATCAGGAAACATCACATTTGCGCTAATGACATCGTCTAAATAGAGGCATGATGTATTTTCGTGGGCCGACCCAGAAGTTAGCATTGCCCTGGTTCAAAATAAGTGTTAATGCAGTTACCAGAAGTAAGCTAATGCTCGGCTATAAACACCACTAAGTTACTATTTTTTGGCGTGATGACATTTAATGTCCATTACAACCACTGTAGTCTGATTTAGCCACTTGTTAGCAACCACCACCTATGCTAACTCTTTCCTGGCTCTTCATATTTAATAAACAGACATAAGATCATCTAGTAAATGAGCACATTTCCCCAAATGTCAGCTGCCAGACTCTTCGGCTCTTCTCTCCAACTTTTCCTTATTCTCGTACTCTTTTCTCCCCCCCTCCTTCTTTCGTTATTTCCTCCTTCGTCCCCCCCCCGTCTCTCCAATATCTAATCACGAGTGTTTGAAGCTGAACCGGGATGTAAACACATAGAGGAGGTCTGGTAGTCGAGTGGCAATCACCACAAACACACAAACACACAGATCATGTACACAAACCAGCACATACACGCAGAGGTGCACACACACACGGATGCACACATAGCATAGGTGTATATTATATTCAAAGACACACACAGATATATGCTCATGAGCGAGTTCATATGTTCATACACACACAGCGTTGAGAGCAGCTCAAACTTGCAGCCCAGACAACTGCTAACAATTACAACAATTAGTGGTCGGGCAATGCCAGCCAGCCACACTGCCTGTTTATAATGTGATCCAACACAAATGTCATAACAGTGAAGTTTTGAGACAAACAAGATGCATTATCAACATGATGCCTCAGAGTCACATCTGCACCGAACTACGGAGACGAGAAGGTCGGTGCAGCAGATCTCGGTACCTGAGCCAGGAGAGACAGGAAGTGTGCGCACGTTCACCGAATCTTCTGCACGTCGATCAAAACACAGAGTTCGTTCTTTGTCTGCACTGTTAGCTGTGATGTTTAGATACAGTGGTGGACTCAGGCTGTCTGAGGGGCAGGGGCAAAAAAAAAAAATGAAAAGGGCACCAGCTGCATGTGGTGGGGCAACAGCACAGCACACGTTTTCTTGACTTGAAGGGCACTCTAGAGGGAACTTTACCACCTTTTCTCAAGTTGAGGGGCACTCTTAAGGGCACTTTACGACATTTTGTCCCCTGGAAGGGCCCTCCAGAGGGCACTTCACCATGTTGGCTTGGACACTGAGCCATTTTAGAGGGCATTTATCATGTTTTATCTACAATAGGGGCTGTAAAGAGGTCACTTCTGCAGATATTTGGACATGAGTCCACCAGTGTTTAGCTACAATACACAGAAAATTATAATCTATTTTAAATTATTAGAGGAAAATCTTTTTTTTTTTCTTAAATTCCACACTGAGGTTTTGTGGATGTGCATGCAACTATTTGAGTCTATTAAGAAAAGGGAAATGCTCACTGTGGAGCGAGAGTCAAGGGAGGCCCTGCGCCTGGGTTTAACAAGGCCCCCAAAATCATTAAATCAAAATTAATATTAAAGATTAAATTGCAAGTTTGACGTGCAGGGGTGGAAACTCAGGAGCCTGCACTTGGAAACCAAAAAAGGTGAGTCTCTCTGAAAAAAACAGACGTTTTGACATGTCTCATGTAAAACAAGCGCAGTTTTAAATAATAAAAATGAATGATGGCAATTGATGTAGATTAGCTAAATATGAACAGTTAGCTAGAACAGGAACAGAAGGGAGAAAGCTGACCATGGTTCCACCAGGTATTTAGCTTACTCAGTTGTTATTGGAGCACAGAGCGAAAAGGGGCGGGGCATGTTGCCAAGTACCTGAACCTTGACATTGTGCACGTTTGCTGACACTAAATTCATCCCCCCAAGAACATCCACCTTAAGTTCCGTGGAAACTTTACTCTGTAGGACGAAAAAAAAGCGCGGTAAAGGTCATATCGGCTGAGAGTATTATGGGATGGCTGCAGTATGATGTCACACTCAGGTGGACTGAAGGTTCGGCTGCATCAGGACACAGCAGGAGAGCATTAACGGCTGCTGCTGGACTGAGCAGCTCTAACTGGATTAACTGGAGGAGGAGAACTCACAAGTGACTGAAATAAGGTTAGTGGGCATGAATAAGAGTGTGTGTGTGTGTGTGTGTGTGTGTGTGTGTGTGTGTGTGTGTCATGACCACTGTCACCATCATCCAAGGACCAAAACCTGCGGGCCCTGCTCCAGAATTATCCTCTCAGAGACACCAGAACACACACACACACATGTCTCTGTAACTTTATTTGTGGAGAACAAACACAACAGGTTTTTTCACAGCGGACATTTTGACATGTCACAGTCGGACAAATAATAAAAATAATGATGCCTGTGTTCCTTTTAGCTGCCTCAGCTTCGGGGTCCTGGTATTCATGCTGTCACGCTGTCAGACGAAACACACACGAATAGCACAAAACCACCATTAATGTTATTAGTAACACCTGTGCTCCTCCTGTCGAGTCAAAATGTCCGCCGTGAAAAATGTCTGAGCTGTGACTTCACTCTCTTTATTAGACTTCTTATTAGTTTTCTCGCTCCTCCTCGGCTCAGGTCATTATTTTTACAGCAGCGTGCGGCCTGGGACTTCAGCTGATAACCTGCACAAAACAATCTTTAATATTTCATTCGAAACTTAGCAAATTATTAATTCAGGTATCAATATTTAATATGTTTTGTTTGTTTAGCATGACAAGTTGATTTTATTTAGCGGTCCGTGCAGCAGTTATTTCTCCTCGTCTTCATTATTTCCATCGTATGTTTGTCCACGACGTCCGTATTCAGATTCAAGCAAAGTCGCCTCTATAACAACCTAATCAACAGAGGCAACAAATACTACACTGTAAAAAAAAAGAAAAATATAGTTGAGATAACTCCACATGTCAAGGCAACATGCTGCAATAGATTTTCGAGTTATAATCTAAAAATGATGGTTTTTGCCAATTTATAATCTTCAGCTGACATAAATTTCTTTTCTTCTTTAGACTTTGTCATTATTTTGTGCCTGAAAATTAAATGATTTTTTTCAGATCAGTAGTTGGTAAAAGTCATTTACGCAAAATTTGGTTAAAATCTGTGATACATTTGGACAGAAACGCTAACAAGCTTGCTAACTGTCAGTTAGAAGCTTGTTAGCTTGGTCGCTAACAGTAGGAAGCAGCGTCTGAGGCCTCTGTTCAAATCCTATGAAAGCTTCTCAGTGTAGCATCAAGCTAACTTCAGGGTATAAAATTATTTGGGATAAATTATTAGTTTATCCCTCTTATCGCGCAGCTCTTCCAGACTTTCCAAATGTTATTGCACCAAGTAGATCGGATCCTGATCGCGAAATGAATCATTGTGCGAAAGTTGCGATGCTCAAAAACGTATCCACTGTTTTACAGTCGCTTCCTTCACAATGTAAGTCTATGGGGAAAAGTCCAAAGTGAATCCACTGGAGTCAGTTGATTTTGGGTGTGTTCAGTTATGATTTCAGATATGTTAAAGTTTATATGAAGCTGCCAGTGTCACTGACGTGTACCTTGATCCCACCTTTAAGACAAGCTGATGAAGAGGATGAAGATCCTGATGCGTGCAGTAAACCACCGCGGCCTTCCAGTGGATCGACAACAATCCGACTGCATCTGTCTCCCTCTGTCTGTCCTCTTCGATCTCTCCAGTCGTCTGTCTTCCTGGCAGGCAGCAGTCTATCCTACACTGGGACCGAAGCCTCCTCGGCAGACAGCGGCCCTAATTTCATTAATTATAAACCAATATGCTGCTGGCAGCCCCTCTGGAGAGGACTTTACCCAGCGCTGGCATCTGTTCAGCACAAACACAGCGAGGGATGGAGGGATGGAGGGAGGAGAAAACAAGGACATCTCTGACTCCCGCCATGGGTGAAGCATGGTGCTGTGCAGGGGGAAACGGACGGGGGTGGGGGAGGCGTCGGTTGGCGGGGTTTGAAAAGTTCATGTTTCCAACAAGGATGCTCAAAGTAGAGATCCAAGATGGTTTCGTCCAGATGGAGACAGTTATAGCAAGTTTAAGTGGACGTAAACACCTCTTGTTCGATTTGAGGTTCACTTATTTATTGTATACAAACTTTTATCACAAGAATCAGGGAGGAACGGTCCTGGGAACCAGACGAATCTGCTGAGATGGATAAAGTCGAGTCAGCGCAACACCTGAGGCTCAAAGTGTCAACTGAAACTGTCGACGTTGATCTAAATATGGTTTTAATGGACTGTTCAGGTGTAATACAAGAACGGTTGCAAACAGGTGGCCGCCCTCACCTGAAAAACATTCATGTTGGTCACTTTAAAGACACTTCTTCCAAACAATATGTCTGTTTGTTGTTCGGTGCCCCCTAGTGGACGTAATAAATATGACAAGGGACGAGAAAGTGCACATTTGGAGAAGGTGGGGCAGGTCAAACAAGCGCAAGACTTTCACCCAGGACGCGGGGAGTTCGAGTCCTGTGTGGAACAAAAAGTAAACGCAAAGTTTTGAATTTAGAATTTCGTGACATACGTAACATATATCCGACATGTTCATACGTCAGACAAGCACAGGATTGTCGCTCAGGAGACTTGGTTTTCAAGTCCTGCGTGGAACAGAAACCAAACATAGAGTCATTTCGAGTGGCTGTGTGTCCGACGTGTCCATTCTGGACGTTAACCGCCTCTGACCTGAGACTTCTCATAAATAAACTTTTCATGAGGCACTAAGTTTTTCTTTAGATTTCCATTGTCCTCAGAAAAACCTGCCAGTCACTGCCCCCAAAATTATACCCAGAGCTTTGAATCAGTTCTGTTGTTTTGTGGGTTTCTTCGCTGCAGGAAGCGTGTTTATGTCCCAGCTTTGTTTCATCTTATAGTTCATCTCCTGCTCTCCAAAAAGAAAGAAAGAAGCAAACAAAGAAACCTAATACATATAACAGGCTGTTAATTCATCCACACCAGAGCTGCGTTCAAAGTGCAAAAGCATGTTACCAAAGTGGGAGCTGTTTACTCCCTCATCATTCATAAATTATACACATAAACACACACGTTCAAACACACAGGATCACTGACAGAAGTGCTGCTATGGTTTAGTTTTATTTCTATGTTGTGTCAGCGCCAAACAATCGCACAAAAAATGATTAATGACTGCTGCTGCTGAAAATCAACATTAAACTCATAGTTCAGATTATATTAAGTGTGGTTGCATGAGGACCAGCGTGACCAGATATCGCTTTCTCCAAACTAACCAAACTCCATAGGCGAAATGAGTCATTTTACCGCACAGAGCACCGGAGTTGTTGACCTGCCGCTGCCCCGATCTGGTGGTTAGTTCGGGTTGTTGTGTGACTTTGGTGAATCCAAATTGAACACCAGTCACACAATAACTCAAACAAACTCACAGATCAAGGCAGCGGTAGACCAATAACATCTGCGCTCTGCAAGGTAAAATAACTCATTTTTTCCTATGGAGTTTGGTTGCTTTGGTGAGAGTGACGTCTGGCCTCACACAACCAGACTTGAAACAATCCAAACTATCCCTTTATGCAGCAAAAGTGGAATTTAAATATAAATAAAGAACATGAATTATGTACATTAGTAGAAAAAATTAAACTAAATGTGTAATTATTTTTAACTGGTTATAATTTTGTTGCTGCAGGGATTTCATGCATTTCAAAAAACCTGCGATGGGGAAAAGGTGAGCTCGGCTACTTTCTGTATCACAGAGCAGCTTTAATGTGATTTTCAGCTCTAATTAGAGTTAAGTCACTTAGTGTGTTGTAATGATGTTTGGCTCACAGAGCAGCAGACGCCGTCCATCAGCCAAATGAAATATTAAACTGACCTACCGCTGGATTACGTGTGTGTGTGTGTGTGTGTTTGTGTGTTTGTAGTTGTGTCAGGAGACCTCCGTAGCACACTGCGCGTCCATCGCTGCCACATACTGTAAACACGCACGCAAAGAGAGACGCAAAAACACACACATACACACATTTCTGACCTACATTCACTATACACAAACAACAGGGTGTCAGGAGGGGCAGGGCAACAAATGTGTGTGTGTGTGTGTGTGTGTGTGTTGGGGGTGAAAATCTGCAGGTGCACTGGGCCGTGAATCTAATGCAAAATTAGTGTTATCTTCCTGCC
>JAJHUR010057084.1:0-35869 GCA_027495735.1 Lutjanus campechanus
TGCCAATTAGTCCCCCTAGATCTTACACACTGGACCTTTAAATGATACCAACCAATATGCCAAAATAAATTACAATATACTATATTGTACTTATTGTGCATTACATTGCATTAGTAGTGCAACAACTACAGTGACAGACTGACAACCCCTAATAATACAGCTCTGTGCTGGGGCTGTTTGAGCTAACGTTTGCTTCACAGACTGACAGGAGGAGCTGCTTCACAGTCCCAAATCCTGGAGGTCTTAATACAGAGCTTTTTAATGTAATAAGCTTAAAACAATATGAGTCAAAGTTTCATTTGAAGATTCTTACTACTGTTCACTGCGTTTGTCAACATTAGTCCTAGTTTGCTTTTGTTCCACCATTTTTTATCACTACCCTCTTTTTCTTTTCTTTTATTCTTTCCATTTTCCACTCTCAGCCTGTCCCAGTGCCTGGGGAGCACCGAGTGGTCCTTCCTTTTCTTCTGTCTCCTCCTTCTCCTCCTCCTCATCTTTGACTCCTGTCAGCTCCTTTCCTATTATACCTCCACCACCTCCTGCTTCCAGACAGCCCAAAGCTCGCTTCTCCTCTGTGGGGGAGCCAGGCTCTGCCCTCACCAGGCCCACCAGTCTGCCATCTGCCCCTGAGACAGGTACAGGGACAGAAGGAAGGCTAGTTCCCACCTTGCAAGTCAGACACTTAGTGCTATGTCTTTACTTTTGTTTCTCCCTCTATCCTTCTATGTTTTTCTCCTTCTCCTCTTTTCCCCAGCTTCCTGGCAGAGTGAATGGAGGCCTCCCAAATCTCAGGCCCCTCTAGCACAGCCCGCCCTCTCTCCTAAGTTTCTGCATCCCCCTGCCAATGATCCTGGACAGCCTGCAGTGCTGCAGAAAAAGCAGAGAATAGAGATACCATGTAATGCTGCTCCGCCTTTAACCCAACTCAATCCTGCCGTCCTCCCTTGTCATTCAGCCTCTGCCTCCCTGCTGCATCTTTGTGTCCTTTTATTCATTTTCTAACCTAGTGCCTCTTCTCCATAACATTTGACTTACTAATATGTAGCTTTGATTCATCATCACTGATTCACCATTGAAATATAGTCTGACATCGTCTAGCACAGTTAAAAAAACATCAAACCCTGATATATCTTATTCCTCTGCTCTTACCTTGCGAGCTGGATTCACAAGATCACATGAGAGTTGATCTAGTCAGACTTCAAGTTATCCGTTTGTGTCTGCACCAATAGGTGCAGCCAATCAGCATCCTAGGAGGGATTACTGGCAGCTACAGGCGTGGTTTTAGGTGTGATGACCGTGTCCATGGAAGCGACTCAACAAGCAAGAGTTAAGCGTAGATACCATGATAGCATCAGTTATATCAGAACTGAAGAGTATTTTGTCAGTGACAGACGAGCAGAGAACAACACTGAAAGCTTTCGAACATGGAAAAGATGTTTGTGCTCTTCTTCCGACCAGCTTCAGCAAGAATTAGACTGTTTAGCCTGCACCTGACGTGGCTGACGTGTTCCTTAAGTATCGTGAACATGCACACTATAGTTTATTTTGACTCTGTCCCACACACACCGCCCTGCTGCCCCTTATACCCACTAGAGCACCAAAGGTGGATTAATCTGCCACTGAAAATAGTCCCCAACAATTGCATTTCCTGCTGTTTG
This sequence comes from Lutjanus campechanus, assembly GCA_027495735.1. Classification (NCBI taxonomy): domain Eukaryota; kingdom Metazoa; phylum Chordata; class Actinopteri; order Lutjaniformes; family Lutjanidae; genus Lutjanus; species Lutjanus campechanus. The sequence goes on from JAJHUR010057084.1 coordinate 1,659, forward strand.
AGTAAACTTTCAAGTCAAGGCAAATTTTATTTATATAAGTTAGTTGTTGCCGAGTGTTAATTTAGATATTTTGTGAATCATTGTGTGTGAATTTGATTGGGACTCCGTCTTAACGAGCCCCATTTGTTGACCCCAACAAAAGGGGAATGCAATGTTGTAAACTTTAAACAAAAGAACATTTTATTAAACTGAATTGTACTAAATTATTAAGTATATAAAATAAGGTTCATGTTTGAAAAGGGCTTAAGAGGAAGAATATTCTTTTTATCAACCCTGCCTCCTCCTTAAGACCTGATCTGTGTCCATCCCTTACCATCCTGTTTTTTTTATGTGATGTTTTTTACATCCCTCTATTCATGTGCATCTTGTATTGGTCCGTTCCCATGTACTGTGCTACTTGCTTTACATCACAAGCACATTTTGACACAAGTCTGTATTTTTTTGTCTGAAAATTGTCTCACATTTGAAAATATATGCTACCTCACGTCACGTCAATCATGTTTACACACCCACTCCAAAACTATCGTCCATTGTTAAAGTTTGTGGAATGGCTTCCTTTTTCTGCGTTTTTCTTTTTTTGCATCCTAATGTATTAAACTCATGAAGTCTGTCCAAATGCTAAGAGTCCAGTATTTTTGTCGGTCCAACTGCTTTGTGGGGACCAAAATGCTGGACTCCACAAGTTTAAAGGGCTTTTTAAGTGTTAAGACTGTTTTAGGGTTAGGGTTAGAATTGGGTTTAGGTTAGGGTAAGTTTAGACCTGGAAACAATGATGACAATGACAACTCCGTTTTGTCTCATATTGCAAATTTTCATAACGAATAGAACAATAAACGACATTGGATTCATTGTGCAAGAATTCTGTGATATTGTGAATTTGATCAGATTTAAATAATACACGCAAAAATACAGACTTGGTGTGCAAAGGCCTTAACACCTAAAATGCCTGCTGAAGTTTTGGAAAGCATATTTAAGTTTAGGGTCATTGATATTCTACCCTCCTTTTCCTCTACTTTTTCTATTTCATCTCCTCCTTCCCATCATCCTTCTGTTATGTTTCCTCTCTGTCAGCTTCCTCCTCTCTGGCCACTGGTCAGTCTTTGGAGCAGAAACCTCAGGGAGGGTCTGGAATTGTTCCTTCCTGGAGACCCCAGGTCACACCTACAGTAGACACCCCCACACCTTCTCCTATAAGTCCTGCCTCTGCTCCTGTGCTCTCTGGGCCTCCTCTTCCTCCTCGTACTTCTCAGCCTCATATATCCCAAACTGCCTTAGTCTCCCCCAGTGACCAAGATGCAGGTACAAAATGAAAAGGAACAATGATCCACGTTGTTCCTTCTTCATTAGGATTAGTGTGAAAACTGAGTGACTTCACCTCACCAATATACACGCACAGGTCTCCCCCTGCTGGTTGCTTTCAGTAAAGCAGGTTAACACTTGATTCCATATTGGTGTAGGTGCTGTGCTGGTGTGGTGGCATCTGAACATCAACCTTCAGGTTATAATGTATAATCTCTTCTATGCTTTTCTTTCATTTTAGAATTCAAAAGACAGCTGAGCACGCTGAGTGAAGAGGACAATCAGTGCATAACACCTACAAGTGAGCGTGAATACAAAATACAGTCCAGTAGAATAAGTGATACCTGTTGACTACATGGCTAACTTTATATTTCTGTATGTTGCTCAGCCCCTGATCCCAGAGCGCCAGCCAGCCGGAGGCCAGAGCTGACCAGGCCTACAGAACGGAAGAGCCATTTTGAAATCGAGGTCTTCAAGGCATCACCAGGGTGAGTAAATATAAAAGGCTGCCTTTTATCAGGTTTGGTGTTTTTTAATATTTGACGTGGCATGGCTGTAAAGGAAGAAACCACCCTCAAATGCCCCAACACCGTTCATGTAGATGCAAATATACTCAGTAAGTTGCAAGTAAAGATTTAAGCATGAATTATTATTATTATTATTTAGGTCGTTGGTCTGGTATTGTTTTATCCACCATTTCAAAATAAAAGTAACAAAGTGTATCACAATAAAAGCATCTGGCACAAAGTGTCTAGAAGGCAGGATAGTGACAAATGCAAGAGCAATAAAACAGAAACGAGCAACAATAGAAGTTTTTTTTTTACAAATTGCAGTTGAAGTGGACACTTTGTTAGAGAAAGTTAAAGAGTTTTTTTAAAATATAAAGGGAACAGCGAATATTGAGTCTCTTCATTTTAAGCCGAGATCTGAGAAGATTCAGACACTGGGTAGCCCACCTGAGATTTGAAGATATTTTACAAACAGAACAATTCAGAAATGTACTAAGTAATAACTAGTAATGTAAACATTTTGCAGTTAAAAAATTGTCTCCATACCGACTGTGACAATATCTGCCATGATTTTACATGGTTAATTATTTTACTGCACCTGACTGCTGCAGTGTTTTTGTTTTGCAATTAGAAATACACAATTAAAGCATTCATTGCATTAATATATTAAAAAAGAAAAATGAGTTGTATATGGACAAAACATGCTGTACACATAATATTTATGATTTAATAAACAACCCTTTTTCACTTTGTCGTCAGTTTTCTTATGTTTTCTCTGTTTCTTAATATTGCGAAAAATATCATATTGTGGACGGTTAGTTGTGGCATTATTATAACTTGAATGTTTGGTATTGATACATCTCTAGCAATAACTAATTAGTCTTTGGGAAAACAATCATTACAGAGTTTCTTGGCATGAAATGAAACCTCCAGACAAGAAATAAATATGGAACCTAAATCCTTATACAGCTTGACATTCCAGGATAAAAGTTGACTCCTGCCGGGTCTTTTGAGCACTCTCAGGGCTGATAATAAGGATGTCTTTTTTAATTTGGGAAAATATGTGGTCATCCAGCCTCTAATATAGTCCAGGCAGTGATGTAGCTTAGTTAGATTACTGAGATCAAGGCAGTGACAGTACAGGTGAGTGTCGTCTGCATAGAAGTGGGCACATATACAAAGCTGGTGATTTGGTGATTTCCCAGCACTTGTTATACTAAAACAAGTACATTGAACAACCCTTGTGAACATAAGAGGGTTTAGTGTGAAGACATTTCCTGGTTTCTTCCAGTTTCCGCTGGTATGTTTCCTTTCACCAATGCACAACATTTCCTACAGCCTCTAAAACCTGATAACATCCATCAAGAAAAAAATCTAATATTGTACAGTGTCTTCCTGATCAACATGCCATGAAGTAGATTTGCACCAAGTTTAGTAATATACATCAACTTAAACTTCTGCATATAGTTTTTGAAAATTACAGAACACAGAGATACAAAATATGTCTGTAAATGTAAAGCACATTGATTATTAAACAGTGTTAGGGCACTTACGGGTAGATTTTTTCCTTTGATAATATAATTTTTATCGAATTAATTGCATGGCACTAATGTTACCACCAAGAACTTTGCTGTGTAATCATACATGGCATTAAATTAATTACACGGTGTATATGATATTGTGGTCTGTTCCTTACTTACATTTGGCAACGGAATGACAGGGGTTTATCTGGTCTGGTTTTATTCAAAGAATCTGCACTGACTGATTATAGTTTGTTGAGGGATACAGTCTGTTATTTTTGATTTTCACTCTCTAACATGGATTTATGTTGTGATTTTAGATCCTCATTGATAAAAGTTACTAATTATATTAAAATTGTGGCTTGTAAGGTTCTATGTTGGAGTGGACAGTCTGTTAGAGGACTGAGCTCTTTCACTGTCAGTTTGTGCTAAAAAAAACCAACTCAGAATCTGATGTTGAATAAGGTTGGGCCTAGATGAGGTTAGAGATGATTTATGCTGATTCATTCCAGTAACTGCAGTGAAGTTAAGCACAGAATACTTTGTACAGGGAAGGATTTACAGGTAAAATGAACTACTGGCATACACCTGGCAGACCTGATGCTCATGTTACCTGGCCAGTGCACAATGGCTGAGGCAAAGTAAAGGAGTGGCTGGTAAAGAGCCAAATATTATTGTCAAAAGTAAGTGGTCTGGAAATAGCAGAGTTACATTTGACATTTAGCAAAAAAGAGGAAAAGGAATGTCTGTCTTGCTGTGTTTCTACTGGATGTGTTACGTATAAGATTTGGGGACGATCAGAAGGCATGAGCTTGATTAACATCTACTTTATCACCTCAAATGTGGCTTTACAGTGACAACAACAACAAAAAATTGCTTGTTGCTGATTGAAACCCAGTATCCGCAAGGGTCACAAAAACATTAAGGTAGCTAATATAGTGTAGCATGTTTTGGTGTGCATTTGCCATTAATTGGTTAGGCTTGGTTTGGCAGCTTTAGTTTTAAATACATCCCACGAACAAACAAACTCTCCATTTGTTTGGTTTGAAAGGGCTTCTGGGAATTCTAGATTAAATTGATTACTCTGTTGCTCTCAAAGGCTAAAATTGACAGGATTCCCTAATGAGAATTGCCAAAAAATGTAATAAATAAATAAATTAAATGCATACTTATTTAGATGTATTTGTGTCCTCATATGTCTTATGAGAAGATATTTAAAAATTCTTTAAAAGCCCTTTATTTTTACTTTAAAATCTGGTGAAGCAAGACCCTGGTGCCTGCTGTTGAGCAGCTTCTTCTGATTCTAAACTTGTGGCTATGTTTTGGCACTTGAAAAAAATTAATATCATGCTGCTTGTTCAGCTATGTGTGAAATTTCCGAGGATATGGAATACGAAGGACTCAGTTAAAGTCATGTTGATATAGCAAGTGCCTGATTTGGCAGTGTTATTGCAGTTTATTATTATCAAAGGCTGCTGCTGCTGCTTGGCAAAACCTGGTCATTACTTCCGTGATTTATCACAACACGCCTGTTTGGTTGGTGACTCCATCTGGTTTGAATCTCTTGTTGTAAATTTTTGTCAGATATTTATTTTGTAGCTCCATGTCATATCGCTCTTTTGCTTGTCTGCTGTTCAGTGGAATTATGTGAATATGGCCTGGATATGGACTGCATTACTGCGGTGGAGACTTTCCTTACGTCATAACCCTGATCTTCATTTGTTTGTCCCTCAGACCTGAGAGCATGGCCTCACTTCTGCCCCTTAGCCCCAGAGCACCCATAGCCCCAGGGCCACAATATTTTGAGATGCCAAAAACACAGATGGATCAGACAGAATCAAGGCCAACAAGGACATTGCCTCATGTCCAACCAACCCTTCCTCCCTTTACTTCTTCACATAAGCAAAACCCAGATTTTCAAGATCACACATCTGACTCAGTACAGGAGCTTAAAACAAGAAGTCACTCGTCCAAGATGTCCATTCAGTTAGGGAATCCAACAGTTCAAACAGAGCCTGTTCAAGGCAAACCCCTTTCGTGTACCAAACCCCAACCTACTTCCAGATCACCCCAGGGACCTTTGTTGCACTCACCTCAAATTGCTACAACCTCTGGGAAAAGAAAAAAGAAAGCTAAAAAGGGAGCTGTAACTATGGATGTGGGGTAAGTGTGACGGAATACTCTACCCCAATTCTATAGTTCTTATCAATGTTTACACTTTCAATGCAAAAGTAAATCACAGTGAATAAAAATAAGTAGATTTCCCTTAGACAGTTATACAGCTTTCTAAACTAAAGTCTATTTGTTCTGACATAAGTCTTTGGTATATTCTACTCCTTCAGAAAAGAGAGCACGGCTGCCTCAGTGGCATCTTGTCTCAAAGACGTCAATTCTACCTGTCCTCCAATTGTGACAGCCAAAACAGCAGAAGCTCAGTCTGGAGAATGGTCCATTGAGAAACCCTCACAGTGTGAGAAGCCACCAAGAGACACTCAAAAAATCAGCCCTGCTGCTCCAGTACCCGATATGGATAAGAAAATCATATGTGACACGATGGCCTCAAACCAAGTCTCTTCAAGATTGGACTCTCATTTTGGTCCACCAGCCCAGCTGGCCACAACCGACAATTTATCAAAACAAAGAGAAGAATCTAAAGTGAATTTTGCATCATCTTCCATGGAAAGCTTTGTTGTGCATGATTTGGACCCAGAACATTGTAAAGAGAAAGAGAGGACTGAAAATGTGGCTTGGTCTAGGGATAAAAGAGCATTGTGTGAAAGAGATAAAGGAGCTACACAGGAACTTGCGTTAGCAAGCTCTGTAGCCAGTATTGAAGAAAAGTGTATGTACATTTCGAAGGCAGAACTTGGTCCATTGTGTCCAAGAGGGAGTTCTGTTTCTCATTTACCATCTACTTTACAGCCCGAAGCTCAGATTGAAGGAACAGTGAGAGTGCCGAGTATGATTCAGTTACTATCAAGTTGCCCACAATATTCCAAGATTACCGGAATGCCATGTTTACATCAGTCACAAGTTATAGCTTGGCCTGATGATAGGAGGCTATTGTTTCAGAAGTTACCCAGTAACAGATTAGCTTTACTTCTGTATTCAGATTATGTTAGTTCTTTTTATGAGGGTAAAGCAGGAATTGCAAAAATGGTTCACTTAACACCATCCTGCTCCAGGTCTGCCAGTATTCCTGGATTCCCATCTGCTTTGAAACGTGAGCCAAATATGGCTCACCTTTTACCTACATGTCCCAGAATTTGCAGGATTCCAGGGTTAGCATCTGCTGAATCAATGACAGGATACGGAAAGAGTGTTTGGGACAGAAGTTGTCTGTGGAAGAAACCATTGCAGATAAAAGAAGCAATTGTTTCAGACATGTCTTGTGTTCACGAACAAGTGGTCAGTGATAGTAATATGATTAAAATCATGGTGGCCATGTTGCCAACATGTTCTAGAAAGGCCAGTGTTCCAGGTTTTCCTTCAGTGCCATTAGAGAAAGCTTCAAATACTCCAAGTATGGCCAGTCTACTTCCTACATGCCCCAAGCAGACAATGATTGCAGGTATGCCATTTAGACAAAGAGCTATAGTGTATAATGACAGGTGGCATATTTTGAGGGAATTTATTTTAGATAGACCATTGAGAAGTAATCCTGTTCTGGTCCAGGAAATGTCACGTGAGGATAAAGAACACATAAAACATATGGTAAATATGTTACCATCTTGTCCCCGGAAGGCAACAATTCCTAGTTTTCCATCTCTGTCACAAAAAGAACCCCAATTGCCTGGTGTCCCATGTGCACCAAGCCAAGATCCTAGCATGGCAGATTTTCTGCCTACTTGCCCAAGAAAAACCAAAGTCATTGGTTTGCCCTGTAAGGAACCAGATAGTGCTCGAAGGGAAGATTTGGACGTAACCAAGCATATTTTGATAGCGAAGCCCTTGAATATAGGTAAAGTCTTGGTTCAAGATATTTCCCCAGTTGATGCTCAGGATCTAGAAAAAAGAGAAATGTTTAATTCAGTCGCGATGTTGCCCTCATGTCCCATGAGAACTAACCTTGTGGGTATGCCCACAGCGCCCCAGAAGCTCTTACCAAGTATTGTGAGTCTTGTACCTTTATGCCCGAAACAGACCCAAACTCCTGGTATGCCATCTCGTGTTCGAAACAATGCGAAGAACAGAGATTGGCATGCCTTGAGGCGATTAATTAACAAGAGATCAAAGAAGACAGCGCAAGCTTATGTTGTTCAGTGGATACCGAAAGACGCAGAAATCTTTAAAGGTATGGCAGATATGTTGAGAAGTTGCCCACAAAAAGCCAAAGTTTTTGGCTTACCATCTGCTCCATGGCAAGAACCCAGTATGGTTAATGTAATGCCTTCATGCCCCAGATATAGTGGAGTCCCTGGTTTGCCTTCAAAGACAGGATATTTGTCTAGTTGCAATGAATGGTTTGCTCATACAGATTTACAGTGGCAGAGTCCATTTATCAAAAGGAAAGTGCACATTCTAAATGCAGTTTTGTGCTTTGACAAGAGCACTGCTCAAAGTATGAGTGCAATATTATCATCTTGCCCTGAGAATGCTAGTGTACCTGGGTTTCCCTCTGCTCTGACACTGGCATTAGCTGATGGACCAACTATGGTCAATTTATTGCCTAGTTGTACAAGGGAATCTAGAGTCCCTGGAATGCCACTTAGAGACACCACCAAACAATCAGACTGGCTAATGGAAAGAAAGTCACTGTTACTCCCTCGGGACAAGTCTGCAGGAACATTACATTTACAGGATGTTAATGTGCTATATCTTGATTGTGATATGATTGTAAATATGGTATCCATACTGCCCTCCTGCCCACGTACAGCCTGTTTACCAGGCTTTCCATCAGTACCATGTCAGAAGTTGGCAGATATACCAATTATGATCAGTCTGCTGCCTACTTGCCCAAGACATTCCAGAGTTTGTGGAATACCTTCTAGATTCCACAGTGATTTTGATAAAGCAGAATGGAGTGCAGATGAAAGGCCAGTATGGAAAAGGCCATTACCAAACCCAGCAAGGTTGTCAGTAATACTTACCCATAAGATGAATTTAAGAGATAAAGCAGTGGTTAGAATTATGGCATCAATGTTGCCACCCTGTCCCAAACACTCATGTATTCCTGGAATCCCCTCTAAAGTAGGAGAGCGACCAGTGAAAGTTTTGTTGAGAGAGGCTCCCAGTATGTTGAAATCCTCTGGCACTTTACCAAAAGACAGTAAAATTCCAGGTCTACCTGCAAAAAATAGTGAGAATAGTGAGAAAGAATATCAGGGCTGGTATTTGCATAGGGATGCAGCATTGGAAAACTCATTCAATAGAAGGTATGGAGCTGTTCACCAAGATTTAACAGTTAAGGAAATGTCATGTAGGGACAAAGAAATTATGCTGAGTATGCTTCCATCATGCCCACGACAAGCCATGAACCCTGGATTTCCATCCGCCCCACGACCCCAAGCTGCTGATGTCACTGAGGAAAAAAATCCAGACATGATACAGTTGCTGCCATGTTGCCCAAGACAGTCAGATATAATTGGTTTCCCCTCAACAGCGTCAATTCTTTCTGATTCTAAAGTAGAGGGCTGGCCAATGGTAAAAATTAAGACGCAAGGCTGCCGTCTAATTTACAAAAAGTATAGTCGTCCTCACAAAGATATGATGAAGGCAATTCTTTCTCTTGAACCTTCTGGCCATGTAGCTTTCCCACCACCTGACTTAAACCAGCTTCCAAATATGGCAAATATTGTGCCATCTTGCCCAAAGAAAGGTTCTGTCCTTGGGGTGCCATCAACACATGTGCACCATTCAGGACAGGGGTGGCCAGTTAAAACACTGCTGTTGGTGAAATCAAGAACAAAAATAATTGGCAAGGAAAGAGACCTGATTAGTCAACAGCCGTCAGTAGAAGAGCATTCCTTTTGTAAGGTTTCTGTCAGCGAGAAATCCATGGAACGTCTATTCCCTAGCCAAGATGTACCAGAGGATGTAGAACACAGAATGACGACTGAGTCATCAACCTGTCTCATCGAGGCCACTGTCAAAGGCTTACCATCATTAAATTCCGAAATCCAAGTGGACCAGCCATCCTCTAGAGTTAATGACATTGAGATGCTATGGGATGAGGCCAGTCCAACCAGATTAGGTCTTGACACAAAGAAAACAAAATCTGATGTGTGTTCACCTTTGGAGATGCATAAAGATGAACAAGGCTTTTGGATGCCGATTGAGGCTGAAGAAGTAGCTGTTCTAGAAAAAGGGTGAGTGAGTTGGAGAGTTGGAGATGGTGTTCTCTCTGTGATGTCAGTGGGTTAGTTTTTTTTTTTTTGAAACATCTGCTTTCGATTCTGTTTTCAGAAACTTGTATTGCAGAATGTGGCACTCCATTCCTGACATGCCATTATTATTGAGTGTTCAGAAGAGGTGGGTTGCCTTGGTTTGCGCAGTGATGCAATGATGTGATGCAGTTCCTCAATAATGCATCTGCTTTGTCTCAACACTATCTGACTGACTAATTTATGGCAAAATATGCATTTGTTGTGTGTCATACTTTGTGTAGCTTTGAGTTATTCTGTTGTACACCAAATTTATAGTATTTCCCTCTCGTCACTCATTGTTTCAGCCCCTCGGGTCAAAAGGACACTCCAGAAACCCAGATATCAATGTATGAGAGGGGAGATATTGTTGGCAAAGAAGCAGAGACTGCTGAAGTCACTATGGGGGATCATGGTTTCATGCCCTCAGAAGAATCAAATAAAACTTTGTCAGTAGAACCAGTAGATGTTATTACTGCACGCCATGACAATGTGGATCAAAGGTGTGTTAGATACTTAGTGTATGAGAGAGGCTAATATCTGGCCGATGCTCTTGTCAGTTTGATCTAGGTGTAGTGATATGTGCTGCATGGTTTTAATTTGTCCTCTTGAGGTATGCTTCATTTCTTGTTGTTCATGGTTGAATTGTAGCAGTTATGCTGCTAAGCAAAAGAAGTTGCCATAGAGAAACAAAATAATAACAAAACAGCAGCAGAATGCCAGTGCAAGTCAATTTGGAAATCCAAAGATATTGAAGTGTAAAAATCAGATGACAGCAGAAACACTAACTACTAAAGAAAACATTTGATTGTTGGAATGTTTGGTTGTTCTGAATGTTCAAGATGAAGATTTTCTACCTACCTTTGGAAGTAATACCTTAAGTCAACAGAGTGATGCATAATAACATCGAATGTGCTGTTATAACAGAATCCTGTGGCATGATGTTTTGTTTGAAAGTGAAACTTTTTAGCTCTTGTGGTAGGCTGTTTCAATACAAGTCTGAGTAAGTTTGGAGTGAGTAGCATGCATGCATGAAAGTCAAACAAATGATGAGTGGTAACATACAGTCTTATTTCCAACTACACTATCATATGTTAATAAGTTGTAATTATACTGTGAATCACAGATTACTTTCTCACTGACTGATTAAGGCACACTGTATCGGCGTTGTTCTGTATTGTGATAGAATTACACTGTTGGTTATGGCAATGCTTTCATACATTCCAACAGTAAACTTTGACCATAACTTTGTATTTACATTCCCTTTAGACATGAAAACATGGCTTCACTACAGCCATCATGCCCAACTGTTGCTGGTGCAGCAGAGCCCCCATCACAAACCCCCCAAAATAATGCTGAGCAGCAGCTAGAAAAACATCCCACAAACAGGACCATACAATGGGAGGAGCTACCAAAGGCGACAACAGTAAAATATCCTACAGACGAGACCATACAATGGGTGGAGCTGCCGAAGGTTACCACAGAGGTAACAAGAAACACATCAGAGGAAGAAATGGTCAGTATGGTCCCTGCCATGATCACAGGTCTCTCTTCCACGATGATGGACACTGATGATGAAATGAAGACAAGGACAGAAGCTGGGATGGCAGATCTGTTGCCGATATACCCAACAGATAGCGGCACGTTTGAATTCACTGCTACTGCTCAACAAAAAAATGAATGCCAACTGGACATTGAGTCTACTGTGGATAAGCCATCAACGAATGATGAAATTGTAACCACTGAGGTTGCTCGTCATTTAAAAGGACGTGCAGATCTAGTTGAAGAAGTACTTGACAAAAAGTCCTCCCACCTTAGTGCACAATATACGCCATATTATGTGAAGCCTGAAATTGAGTACAAACAGTCCTTTTTCTTAGAAACCCATCCCAGTATGACACACATCGCTGGCATGCCATCCAAATTGACTGTAAAAGAAGAACACTGGCTTATAGATCAAAAGCCAATCTGGGAGAAACAGTCAAAAATGAAGGAAATAATAAAGCCATATGCATCAAGGGATGATGAAAAGAACAAGAAAGAAATGGTTTTACTGGCACCATCTTGCCCTAAAGAGGCCAGAAATCAAGGGTTCCCGTCTGTGCCACAATACAGTTTAGTTTCTTATGGACCAAATATGATGGATATTGATCCCATTTGTCCAAATGTGTCCAGTGTTCCTGGTTCACCATCTACCAGTGAAGCCAATAACACGTCATGGGTATCACAACAGGAACCACTTATGGAGAAGAAAATGGAAACTGAATTTGTCATGATAGTGCCGTCAAAAGAGAAGGATGAAATTAAAGTAATGGGGGCACTAACTTGCCCAGAAACAGCCATTCCCTCAATTCCACAACCTACCATAGCACAACATGATATGATGAGCCTCTTAAGTTCTTGCCCCAAATCCTCTTGTATTGAAGGTATCCCATCATTAATGGAACAGTTGAATGTAAGCTGGGCTGCAGATTGCAAACACTTTGGGGTAACAGAACCAAAAATCAACACAGTCATGATTGAAGATACCCCTCACAATGATAACATGAAGGCCATGTTAGATTTAGCCCCAACGTGTCCAAAAAAAGCTTGTATCCATGGATTTCCGTCTGCTATGGAACCTACTGTAAGCTATAGTGGGTTTAGTAGGGTCAATCTCCTTCCATCTTGTCCAGCTGCCTCTAGTATAGCTGGTTTTCCTTCAATACAGAAAGCTGACAGCAAAGACTGGGACACTGTTTATAAGCCATTATGGGAGAAGCCAATTAAAAAGGAGTCTGTATTACTACTGGAGTACAATATAATGGACAAAGACATGACAGGAGCTGTTTCTCTTGCACAAACATGTCCAAGAGAATCTATGATCTCTGGTTTCCCCTCTGTACCAACATCCAGAATGATTAATGTTGTTGACATGACAAATATGGTCAGTCTTTCAAGCTTGTGTTCAAAAGAGTCACGAATACCAGGAGTCCCATCATCTCATAATTCAGAGGAGTGGACAATAAGCAGGGAGCCACTATTTGAACCAAGAATGAAAGAAAAACAGATGTCATCGATTGACAGATGTGAAACAGAAAAAAGAACGATGCAAGGAATGGTTTCCCTTGTACCATCCTGTCCAAGAGAGGCACGGACGTCAGGATTTCCTTCTCGTCCAAATCCCATGACTGTGTGTTGTCCACCAAATATGATCAGCCTTTTTACATTGTGTTGTCAAGTTTCCAAAATACCTGGATTCCCATCAATTGTTGGGGATATGAGTGTAGAATGGGTAACAGAAAGGGGGTCATTGCTGAAGAGACTACCAAAGAAGGGGATCTTATTTGACGCATCAAGTGATAGCAAAAAGATAATGAAAAATATGGTTTCCTGTGTACCATCCTGCCCTAAAGAGTCAAGTGTTCCTGGTTTCCCATCTATTCCAAATCCCAAAATAGTGTATTATGGCCCAAATGTAGTCAACCTCCTTCCTTTGTGCCCCTTAGTTTCTGTCATTCCTGGGTTTTCATCAGTTGAAGGGCAGAAGGAAGAAGGTTGGGTTGGTGAACTGGGTTCAGTGATGCACAGACCTGAAAAGAACATTCAGTTTAGGATTAATAGCTCACCAATTAATATAGACAAACCAAACACCATGCTTGCTTTGGTTCCTTCTTGCCCAGGAGCATCAAAGACTCCAGGCTTCCCATCTGTCCCCCGTTACAATATGCCGAGTCTTGCACCTGTTTGCCCCAGTGTATCCAATTTGCCTGGATTTGCATCCTTTGAAGGGGTTTCAAAACACCAATGGCTTTTTGATCCACACAGTTTGTATGATAAGCCAACAAAGGAGACAGAGACAGGAGTTTTTGTGATACACAGTCCAAATCAAGATGAAGAAACTGTGAAGACAATGTTGGCCTTAGCACCATCATGCCCAGAAGTGTCCACAATCCCTGGGTTCCCTTCTGCACCTCAAACCAAATCTAAGATTGAACCCAATATAATAAGTTTCGTACCTTGTTGCTCCAGTGCTTCAAGTCTAAGAGGATTTGCATCCATGACTACGACTCCGAGCACAGGGTGGATAAAAGATACGAAACCAATTTTGATAAAGCCTCAGGAAAAGAGGGCAGAAATAATTATGCCACTTGTTGGGCAGGACAAGCTATATTGCTACAACCTGAAAAGCATGGTGACATTAGTGACATCCTGTCCAAAACAGGCCAGGGTATGTGGCTTTCCCTCTGCTCAAGTTGTAAACAGAGCACCATGCATGGTCAGCTTATACACATCTGCTCCATGTGTTTCATGTGTCCCAGGTTGTCCATCAGCAAGGATGCTTAGTGCTGAATGTGTACAAACTAGGACAACACACAGCAGGTCCCTGTTTGAGAAGCAGCAGAATGAGAAGATGTTTCTCATTGCAAAACTTCGAGCAAGACATACATATACACAGGATGAAATGAAGTACATGGTTGCAATGGCTCCATCATGCCCACATTTGACTCAGATTCCTGGGTTCCCCTGCATTTCACAAATGAATCCAACAGAGAACGAAACTGTCACTGTTCCATTGCCTTGTTCTTCGGAGAAGCATACATCACAAGAATTGCCTCATGCAGAGCCAACTCAGTCATACCCCAAAGACACAGGAATTCCTGGTGTCCCCTCCACATCTATTAGCAGCCCCAGCACAGCGCTTTCAGATGGTGAGACATTTACAGCGTTAAGATTGAGGTCGTGGTCACCTTTTTGTCTTGTTTCTTTTCGTGTATTTTACAATGTTTGCTTTTATGACAGAAGACAAATTCGAAGGTGATGCAAAGCGAAACATAGACCTTTGTGTAGATAAAGGGTAAGTTGTAGAGCCCAGTGCTCTTGCATTGTTTGCTGTGAAATGGGTCAGTTCAGTGCTTGCATGGACTGTTTGGACCAGTAAATGGTAGCTTTTGTAACTTTACAGTACAGTGCATGGTAAATTTCAACATCTCTGAGAAGGTTGTATTTCATGAAAATTTTGTTTATATTGACGCATGAGTTCAGGGGATCACATCTTGAAATCCTTTATATTTGGGTCTTCAGCAAATCACAAATTGCAGAGGAAACCCAAAAAGTGAAGAAACCACTGGACACAGCAGAGCCAGCGGGAGTCTTGGGTTGGGAAGTGTTGGAGGCAGAGGGAACAGTAACAGAAAAACAGACAGAATCCTCTTTGCCAACAAAAGAGGAAGACTCCTCAGGATTAGTAAAGGCTATTGTGGGTGTTTTCCACAAAGGGTAAGTGTAAGAGTGGTTTGGAACTAATAGTGTGAAGCATGCAATATAGTGTGCATCGATTAGCAGTAAAACCTGTAGGGAGACAGGAATATTTCATGATTGACTCCATTATATATCAAGGTCATTATATTTTTAAATGCAGATTTTGACATTTCAAAGTTTGGGGTAAAGTAAAATCTGGACTGAATTAGCATGTGAATTACTTTCTTTAATACTCACAGGTTGATATAATTAGTCATGTGTTCATTGAAACCATTGTTTGTGCATGGTTCCATGATTCATTCATTCACTCTAGTATCCATGTCTCACAGTTATGAAACAGTAGCATCCATTTTGGGGCCGTCTAGCTCTACTTTAGCTGCAGTGGATCGCCAACCCAAGGCTGTGTTCTCTATGGATCTGAAAGACAAGACACTGACCCCTTCAGATGATTCTTTTGCACATTTCATGGATGACACTACTCCCGTGCAGAAGATAGAGGGCCAGTGTGAAGTCATTCACACCAAACATGACATTGAATATCCCACAAGTGCTGAGCCTTACATGTGGGACTTAGTAGGTGATCGATCAGCGTCTCCATCACGGGCTACCAACAATGATGATGGGTCTTTGGTTTGTGCAAGCATGAAGAAATGGCCACCGCTGACAGAGGCAGATATCACTGAAATATCAAAGGACGATAGTGAACAAGTAGAGGAAGCTCTTGATGAATGGCATGCAAAGGAGAGATCACTCACAGGGCAGGACTCTGGTCAAACATCAGTGTACGTGGAAAGTTTGTTAGAAAGGCACCAGACGAAGACAGAACAGGATGAGGTTAGAACAGTGTCAACTTCCCCACAACTGGATAAAGGGTGAGTGTTGGGAGACAATGATCCAGTGAAGTGTTTTGGTTGCACGGTGTGACAGTGTACATGTTCTGCATTTTTGGTGATAACATTTTCTCTTGTTGTGCCTATGAGCGCTTACTACTCAGGAAATTGTGATGGTCAACTAAGGATTGGCATTGTGATGTGGAATGGTAATATCGTGTTTTTGGCAGTGTTTTACATTGGTGTTGTGAGCTGAGGTTAATTTTGTCTTTGTGTCCTTCATGGCTGCTGTGTCATATCAATGACAGTGTGCATGTATGTAAGTAAAGCAGAATATTGAAAATGAAGGTCAGTTTTGTTTTACAATATGTAAAAAGCTTTGGCTGCTGTCTTTTTCATCGAGCAGATTAATGGCTGGTTGAAGACAGGGTGCATGGTACAACTATATGACAAAGTAAAGAACAGCACATTCTGAAGCTTGTCCTTTCTTTTCCTTAAGCCCTCAACAAACAGTCATGGAAGACATTCCTGCAACATCCCTGCAGCCTACATCGAATGAGTTGCTGACAGATACCACTGCTCATAGAGAGATAGTCATGGACAAACTCTCAGATTTTCAGCACATCGGTCCAGTTGGACCACAAGCTGACATTGCTGTCCCTCAGCGAGGTAGAAAGCCCAGGAGAAAAGTTCCAGAACCTCAACAGCAAGTGTATGATCAAGAAAAAGACACTGTTCCATTAAGACCGCTCAGAAGGAAGGACAGTTTAACACCAGATCGCAAACAAAAATCTACTGGTTTGTCGGTCAAGCTGATCTCTGAGGTTATTCCAACCCAGTCTGTAAGGAAAGATGCTACTGGTGAGTCAGATCCCACACAACCTGCCATTGGCCAATTCTACAGCACAAACAAAGAAGACAGTAGCGTTCCACTAGATGCACCTCAGAATGAACATGCCCAAGAAAGTGTTGCTGCTCAAGTAACACTGTACACTGGTGACCATAGACAAAAAGGGGAAGCTGAATCTGTGCAAATATCCACAGATATTGTCCCTCCTCCTCGTGTGAAAAGAAGAGATGGTAGTTTGCCACCTTTCAAGCCTCCAAGAAGAAAAGACGGTGCCACTAGAGAGACATCTGTTCCAAACCAACAAAAAGACCAAGGCAGTCCTGCTTTGAAATCTTCTGATCCTGTTCCTTCTCAACCTTGTGAGGGAAGCTCTGATGTCTCAAGTACCACTGAAATGACCCCTTCCCAACCTGTAGGAAAAGAAGACCAAACAGCCACCAAATTTGTTGGAAGTTTATCTCTACAGGAAGACACAGAATTGGTCTGCTCAAAGGACACAGAACAAACCTCTTGGACCCAAGAATGGCCAAAGAAAGACATCAATACATCTGTCCAGGCCTCTTCTCAAGTAATTCCTCCCTCAGAAACTAAAGAAATTGAGAGCATTGCCCCGGAGCCAGAGATATTTCATGTTGATCAAACTACTACACTCTCAATCATCAAGAAGATACGTCTTCCACAACGTGGCAAGAGGTTGCCTTCAAGGAAATCTAGAAAAATTGACAGTGACAAGGAAATTATCACACAAAATGTAGATCTTGAAAACAAGGAGTCTGTAAAACCAGCCCAGATTGTGAACACCGTTAGCGGTGATGTGGAAGAAACAAAGCAGTCAAACATAACGGGTGAAACAGCTGTCGACATCACATCTTTTCAGAAATCAGAGGATGCATCAGAGATAGCAGAACCAGAGAAGCACCAACAAACAATGATTCCTACAACCAGGCCACGTGTAAAGAAACGTCTCAGTGGTTCCTTCCCAGATGATGTTGTGGCTATGGACAGAACAACTGAGGCTTTGCATGGAGAAGTGGCACAGGCAGCAGAGCTAGGTGGTGCCTCATCTGTTTCCTCAACAACTACAGAAATATCAAAGATGCAACACAGCAAAGACTTACCCTCTCTTCCTCTGGAGGACCAGCCTTCTACATCTGCTGAAGAAGTGGCTGCTGTTAAGTTGAGAAGAAGCAGATTGCCCATTGAGGTCCATGTTCAAGTAGAGTATGGTGATATTACAGAGAAGACACTCGGAGCTTTGAGCTTGCCTGTACCAAAACCAAGAGTGAAGAAACGTCTCAGTGGTTCATTCCCAGATGACACAACAGAATCTGGCTCACCACCGCCCTGCCAAACAGACACAGTAGCTGACACCACTGATCATGAATCAGTCCAACAGAATGAACAATCAAGCTTGCCTTTACCATTGCCTCGAGCCAAGAAACGACTCAGTGCGACTTATTCAGATAGCACACCACCTGCGGATAATTTATTCCCCCTAGAAATGGAATCCTGTCAGAGAAGCCCAGAGGATGTACCTGTGACTAGCAAGGAAACAAAGGAAGGCTCAATATCAATGGATTCAAGTGTGATCTCTGAAGGAGGCTTTGTTACAATCCAACAAGAACATGATGTTGCGTCAGAGGTGGAACGGGAAGTTTTATCTGCAATGGAAGAAGAAGGATTTCCACAGGCAGACTCTGTAGAAGATAATGAGAAGGGTCTGGATGAAATCATTGCAGACTGGACCTTCACTGATAAACCAGGTGTTAATGATGACTTAGAGAAGGCTGCAGAAGCAACGTCTGAGCAGGCTGACATTGAAAAACTCCTGGAGGCAGAGGTTGATAGGTCCCTTGCTTCCACTGTTGCATCCTCTCAGGATGACTGGCTGCATGTAGAGAACGATAAAGACAGTGAACCAATGGAAATAAGCCCAAGGAAAGAAATAAGGGACGAAGAGTTGGAGTTTGGCTTTGTGTCTGTAGATGTAGCTGCTGGTGGTTTAGAGGAAGAAAGGTAAGATTAATCAGTTCACATTAAGATGTGGGGGGTGCACTCATTACTGAGATGCGAGATGTGTGTGTTCTGTTATCCTCTCTCTCAACACAATAGAACCTCTAATTTCATTGTATTTTCTAATTATCTAACATGTTCCATGTGTGCGGTTTCATTAATGACATGGATTGCAAAATCAATTACCATTGTCTTGCTGTTCATAACAAACATATTTTCAAATGAATTGAGGAATTTAAAACCCACTTTGCTTTGTTTTTGTGTATCTTTCCAGGCAAAAGGAGAGACCAGAAGAACATGACAACAGCAAGTCACAAGTTGGTGGCCAGCCCCAAGCCAAGGAACCAACAACACCTCAGAAAAGACCTGCAGATGGGGCTGTCTCCCCAGAAGTATGTTAATGCTGCACTTATTAATGTTTATATATGAACAGATGATTAAATGAAACCCACAGATAATTATCACCAACTCTGTGGTTTCTCTGGTTCAAGGAAATTTTCAGCCTCTTTCAGTTCATTATTTTGGTTTTATGACCTGTACACTTAGTTGTCATTTCGTAATTTCAAGCAGCTGAAAAACCCTAATAAACCCATCATTTACCAGCTCCGGACCAAACAGTAGACAGACAAAGTTACGGATAATTTTTTGTGCAAGGTTGTTCGGCAGATTTATTTCATATATCAAAAATGTTATTCTTCTATTCTAGAACCTTTCAGCCAGTCCCAGCTTAGTGACATCCAGTCAGTCTCTACTGGAATGGTGCCAAGAAGTCACGCAGAGTCACAAGGGAGTAAAGATCACCAACTTCAGCACCTCTTGGAGGAACGGCCTCGCCTTTTGCGCCATCTTACATCACTTCCAACCAGAAAAGATGTAAGAAACACTTGAAAAAGTTGGTCTACAGATAAAAATGAATAATATATTTCATTCCTCCCCCTAATGCCTTGGTCCTTTAATTCATACACTGTTATTGTGTTAATTTTTGCCTCCTTTTGTCTTTGTGTAGTAATTATGAAATGCTGGACCCATATGACATCAAGCGCAACAACAAAAAGGTGACTGACAATTGATTATCTGTTGATTAATTACCAACATAGCATAAATGACCCTTCCTTAGTCCTATTTCCTAACTAGCTAATTAACAATTGATGTAGGTTAGTGTTTTGCTAACATTAAATATCAGATGTACCTAGCTATCTAACGACTGATGTAGATCAGCTATCTTGTTGGCTTGTGTTTTGTTAACAATAGCTATCTATCAGATGCTTTTTAAAAATGTTTTTGATGTTTTTATCAAAATTTTTGCTAGCATTAGCTAACTTACAATGTGATTTATATATATGTCACTTTTAGAGGTCCAGAACAAAGGAAACACTTGGCAGATCTATTAGATAGGGGGACCGAAAAGTTGCGAAAGGATTTGTGCACACTGTCTAACTTGCAATATATCATTTATTTGTGACGTTTCGGTACTAGACCTTGAAGGTCCATCAAGGTCTATTTGGTGGGCCTTAGGAAGGGTCAGTTGTAACTTTAAATTTTATATATGTTGGTTGATAATTCCTAATCAGATTCATCCATCTGAATTTTTGCAGGCATTTGATGGCTTTGCAGAACTTGGCATTTCCAGGCTGATGGAGCCCTCAGACATGGTCATGCCAACAGTGCCTGACCGCCTCATTGTCATGACCTACCTCAACCAGATCCGCACCCATTTCACAGGCCAGGAGCTCAGTGTGCTTCACATAGAGAAGGACAGCAGCGAGTCCAGCTACGCAGTAGCAGGGGAGCGGGAGACCCAAGAGGACCCCGAGGCAACTGCTCGCTACTGCGCCCAGAGGCTCCAGGAGGAGGGTATCAGTCTGGAGACGAATGGTACTGCTGCTGAAGCAGAGAAGGACAGTAAAGCCACCAAGGATGTGGTTCCACCTCCCAGAACCAAACGGATGCAGGTTGCTGGGGTGGGTGGGGCTCAGGTACCAGTGGCACCACCAAGGACTCATTATCTGTCCAAAGGTTTCTCTCATGTCAAAGACGCTGATCTGGTCAAGAAGCGCAGGTCACAACGGAGAAGTGGTTCAGTAGATGAAGGAGACATAACAGTGGTATGATTCCTTATTGCCTTATTAGATTATCCCTTGAAATTCTTATCATTATTTTTTATCTTTTCATGATCTGTGATACATGAGTTACTTTTCTGTCTGCAGGTTGTTGCAGGGCAAGAGGAAGGTGGAAGGAGGAAGTCAGAAACAGGTTAGTTAGTTGTTAGTTGTGTTGTTCCCTGTTGACTTCATTTGTAGATGGTGATTTGGAATGTTTTTGAATTGTCCTAATTTCATTTGTCTCACAGAGAGAACAGAGGCTGTGGTTGAGGAGGGAAGACCAGAAGGCCAGGTCAGTTAGCAACCACTTGTTTCACAGTAGCGTTGAATATTGACAACTGTTTCTGAATGAAGGCTGAGTCCAGTTGAAAGGTTTTGGTATTTTATGCTCATTTAACACAATCAGTTGCAGAAGAAACTTTTGGCCCTGAAATAAAAACACAACACATAAATAATTGTAATCATTTAAATACAGTTAAGTTTACATTGACTCCACAAACACTGATAAAACATGGCTCCATAATAAGTGTGAAGGTTCATAGATAAAACAATTGTATATTTGCTAATCACCAGTATTCATTTGAACCTCTGGCATTTTACATTGCATGAATTAGCCTAGCAGCTACTCAAAGCTTAACAAATTGCATGCATTATTTATACTTTTTCTTACTGACCACTAGTTTTAACATCACTGCATCTTCTGGCAGAAAACCACAGTCGAATTTCAGCCTGCATTCATATTTTTTCAGCCTAAGATTGATGACACAGAGCAGCTAATGTTGCTTTAGAGAGAGCAACAAGTTAGTGGATTGAATTAAAGTTCATCATGTTTCCTTGAGTATTTTATCTTGTTTGCATTGTTTGCATATTTTCACATGTTGATTTATTCTTGAGATTCGAGTAAATCGTCTTTTTCATGGCAGCTTGCCTTCACCTGCCTGCTGCAAGCACTGTTTGAATGTTTAGGAACGAGGCACGCTTGGACAGAAACAGTGACAGAGACGTGTCTTGGGAATTTGAAAATAAAGGAGCATGATGACAGCTTTGTATCGATGCTATTGGATCGTTGTTCATTAAATTGATCCAGATCAGTGGATCATTACACCCCTAATCTCTGTTTTTATGTAGTTTTCTATATGTATATCTGTCTTTTTTGTGAACTCGAAGGCATACCAATAAAACATAGGTTGGGTTGTTTTGATAAGAAATGTGTTTATATGTTTTTCCAAAAGAATTTAATATCTTGCTGATCTGTCACATGCAAGATTATTATATTATGTGACTCTATTTCTGTGTGTATCTGTGTGTGTGTGTGTGTGTGTGTGTGTGTTTGTGTATGTATGTATCCAGGACGCCAGCCAGTATGTGCTGAATCAGATGGAAGCCCTGGAGGCGGAACAAAACCACGTTGATAACAGAGCAGGTGTGGTGGAGAGGAAACTCAGACAACTACTGGAAACAGGTAACATTCTCAGAAATCTAACAGAAAATCTTAAAGGGTAACTTTAGTTTGTTTCAACCTGGACTCTCATTTTTCATGTTTTTGTGTCTAATTATCTAATGTGGACAACAATTTTTGAAATTGGTCCAGTATTGACCGAGACCGCTGCAGCCGTCAGCCGTGAAAATGGCTGCAGTTCTGTTAGAATAACTTTATTCTGTTAGAAAAACAATCTGAGCCTGTCTGTGGCAAAACAAGAACTTTTAGTGAATGGACTTTGATGGTACATAAGGATGAAAAGCACTTGAAATTTTGGGTTCCAAAGTAATATTTTTAGGGAACAAAGTACATATTAAATTCAAGGAAGAAAATTAGTAATTTTTGGGGAATCTTTTGTAATGTAATTACTCATTTTGGGTTATGAGGATAAGATGTGTGCAATGTGTCACTGAAATTCTGAAAACTTTCCCTCATAGCAACCGCAAAAGTCCACATATACATACACATACTGTATATTTATACTTCAAACTGAAAGTGAGAGAGGGTTCATAGTATTGTGATACTGTTCTGCAGGCAGTGACAAGGTGGAGGAGGAGAGGCTGATTCAGGAGTGGTTCACGCTGGTCAACAAGAAGAACGCTTTAATCAGGAGGCAGGATCATCTGCAGCTGCTGTAAGACGTCCACAACACACACGGCTGACACATGTAGTGTAAAAAACTGCAAACTTCGCACTACAGTTTTATTATTATCATTTAGTCACAGTTTTGGACTGATGATATTTTGATTATTACACATTTTCCTCAGCTGAGAGTTGTCCAGTTGTCATTAAATTGCAGAAATAATCTTAAATGACTAATTATTAAAGTGGGCCTTGAGTTAAGTTTTTTTTTTTTTTTTTTTGTTTGGCCAAAAACCAAGTAAAGAAATGAAACATTCAACTCCGTTCTTTTTGAAACTGTAAGACAACTCTCCTTGATAAGCACAGATGTGACACAGATGTGTGTAATGCATCTCTTGTGACTGACAGGCTGGAGGAACAAGACTTGGAGAGAAGATTTGAGCTGTTAAACAAAGAGCTGAGGGACATGATGGCGATTGAAGGTATGACTTGTACTGTCACAGCAACACTCCAGAAGCACAGTCTGTTTATTGTTTTATTTATCCGTGATTTAACCACAAACATCTCCTTGGATATAATATCACTTCTGCCAGGAAGTCCTGGTCAAGATGGGCAGCAAAAATAGAATAAAAGAGGTTTCATATAAAAGTACACGTGTGATTCCAGTGGAAGACAGAGGACTGATATATTGGATATAAAATGTCATAATTACATTTGCGTGTCATTAGCGTCTGAGTTCTAATGGCTCTGTTGTCTGTGTGCTGCAGAGTGGCAGAAGACGGCGGCCCATAAACACAGAGAGCAGCTGCTGCTGCAGGAACTGGTTTCACTGGTCAACCAGAGAGACGAACTGGTCCACAACATGGACGCCAAGGAGAGAGGGTGAGACGCACCCACTGTGCTGTTTGTGTCTGTTCCTTTGACCGGCTCTACAGCTGCAGCTGGACAAATGATACTTGTAGTATGCTCTACATGTGCACAGATGATAAACATGATAATTCAGGCTGGTGTACCACTGGATGGCAGTATAGTGTTGTAGTGTTGTATAGGCTGCTCAACCATCCAGCATATCACTGAATAGTTTTCTGCAGGTTGAATGAAGTGTGAAGAAAAGATCCTTGATCACATATTTGGAGGGGTGGAAGTAATTAATTACAAATACTCAAGTTACTGTAATTAAGTCATGTTTTTGGATACTCGTAGTCTACTTTTACTCTTGCTTAAGTATGCATTACACTATGTAATCTACTTAGTTGAGTGCTGATTAAAATTTGAATCAATACCTAAAACTTTCATCTGCATTTTTGTAGATATTAATGCTATCTGATCGCAAGCGGGCCAATAAAACCAGGACATACGGCCAAAAAATAAATAAAAATGCTGCAGCAGGGGCAGGTTTGTAGTGGTGACGGTGGCCACCGACCAGAACAGAGTAGCAATTGACTGGAGATTTGGAGAAACAGAAACCTCTTTGATTGAATGCTTGCTATTGATAATGTGTTTGTCAGTCTCTCCAGAATTTCACAGGGTTTTTTCTTCTTGGGGGGGGGATTGTTTTGGGCTAAAATGCCTGATGTAACAGCATATATAATATAATAATAATAATGTGTTTTATTGTCAAGAAGAGACTTTAAACCACAAATGCGATAAGTAAAAAAAAACAACCATCTGTAATTCTAAATCACAATACAAAGGCAGAATAGTGCAGGACATAAAATCATATAAAAAACTAAACTGACATTGTTTCTAGATGAAAATTTTAGCCTAAGTGCTTTAACACCACCTGACACGAGTCCTGTGAGTGAAAGGTGACTTGTTTTGCTGTTTGTGTAGACAGTTGTGAGACGGACGGACGTCTAAAACACAGCACACGTAGGCAGCCCGTGACCCTCCTCCTGTCTCCTTGTCCTCAGAGCTCTGGAGGAGGACGAGCGTCTGGAACGAGGCCTGGAGCAGCGGAGGAGGAAGTACGCTAAACAGCAGAAAGAGAAGTGTCTGATGCAGTGATTCCATCAACCACCTGCCACCAAAACCTGCCTGGAAGACTGCGGCTCAAGGACAAGACAGGGACGGCGGGATGTTTGGTCCTCTTCCGCCTGGTTTTAAGTCAGCAGCGAGAAGACATTTAGGCCAGGACCGTCAACACAGGGGGTTACATCTGCAAGAGAACACACTGACACACCAATATGAGGTGGTGACGTGTTTCCATTAGAGACCGAGATGTTCCAAAACCAGAGTGAGGAAACGTCAGCCATGTTTAGACTCTGTTGTTGTTTTATTTGTGTCCTAAAATGAAGCTCCATTTTATGACCGCAGATCAAGGTAACTGAAGCAGGCAGTCGTGTTATTCCCACAGATTCAACCGTCGTCCTTTTGTCAGACCCCACAGGATTCTCAGCACCGTCTTTCAGTGCCTCGGAGAGCTGCTCGTACCTTTGGACTGTTTGCTTGCAGTTTCTGTGCTGTGTTGTTTTGTGACACCGTGTGATTGTGAATGTGAAGTGTGTGAGACTGGAAAGTGTTTGGTACAGATATGAGCCGCCACAGACAGCACAGACTAGTTGTGGGTTCGTTACGGCCGACAGCAGAACTGACGTGTTTGGATCTGACCCGCTGATACCCCCACATCTAGTGCCAGTACATCCATAATTACAAGATTTTAGTTTTTCCTGATGACTGTTAGACATGACAGGGTGAGAAAACCTCAGAAATACCCAACAAGTCGTCCAAAATGAACGACAAAATACACTTTACCCTCTAAAATCATCCATGGGAATTATTTTGGGTCTATTGCCATGTCAGCAGAACACATCATTTGTCCATATCTGTTATTTGACTAAATTATTGGTTTCATTTTATGGTCTGGGTACGCTTTAGTTAAGGCTTAAAGAACTACTTCATTAGGGTTTTAGCTGAAAAGCTTCTTGGTTAAGGTTATGGAATGATTGCGGCCGATGTTGACTTCATACACAAATTACCCAAACTATGCTTTTTGAACATGCAATCTGTCACCACAGTTGCCTTACTGACGGACGTTATTTTTTTACTGCTCAAATTTTGTGCAGATTTGCTTTGTCCTTGCAAGAAGATTTACCGATGATGTCCAGTCCGTTGGAATTGAATTTGGTCTTCCAGCCCTTGTTGTTCGTCGTTTGCGTCGCTTTTTTCGCAAAGCAAAAAATATTTCCATTTGAGAATGAGAAAGGTGAATCTAATGTCGTGTGGTTCACATTATGTGAGAGCTTCTCTAGCGGAGGAGACGGGAGGATGAAGGCGCAAATGGGATGCAAAGAAAAGGAAAGCAGCCACGGAACAGATCAGAGTCTTCTCGCTAACTTATTGGATTCATTTAAAGTTTTACTATTTATCCATTTGTACGGAAGCCCGGAACAGCCGTACTTGCGAATATTTTTTTAATGCTGTTATGTCGAGATCATGAGTTAGTTATTTCATTATCTTAAAGCTCGTTTTCTCATGATAACAATTAAATGAGCTTTGTTATCTTGTGATAATGAGATAATCAACCTGGTATCATGTAAAAACAAAAGGTTGAGAAAAGGTCAGAAATCAGACGTGTAACAGTCGTGTAGTCTCTCTTGTGATGAATGAGGCACAAGCGTCACTTTTTTTGGCTCAAACTAGCCGTTTATTCTGATAACAACACTTTGGTATTAGATCTCTCACAGCCAGCTTTGAGTGATAGGCTTCAGTGATTGCACTTCAAATAAATTTAGATAAAATTATCTTGTTATCTCGAGAAATCCAGCTTTTTTTATTTTCTCAAGATGATGAAATAATTAACTGGTTGTCACAAGAAAACTAGCTCTGTCATCTTGAGATCCTGAAATAATTAACGTTATCACAATAAAACAAGCTTTGCTACTTTGAGATATCAAAATAATTAACCAGTTACCACCCGATATTACGAGAAAATAAGCTTTTTAGGCTTGAGATCATGAAGTAATTAACATGTTATCACGAGAAAACAAGCTTTGTTATCTCAGGAAAACAAAAGAATTATCCGTTATTATGGGAAACAAGCTTTCTTAGCTCGGAATAACAAAAGAATGAACCCATTATCACAAGAAAACAAGCTTTGTTACCCCGAGATAATGAAATGTTTAACCTTTTATCACGAGGAAAAGGAGCTTTTTTTATCTTGAGATACAATAAACTTATGCTTTTGCGATAACGGCATTAAAAAATATTTGGCTGTTCTTGGCTTCCGTAGTTCAGTCTTTTAACTAACTTATTGGATTCATTTAAAGTTTTTTTTTTAATTTATTCATGTAGAATAGAGAAGCAGCCACACTGATCTGTCTACTTTATTCTTTTGTGTTTAAACCAAAGCTTATAACCCTCATTCATGTAGCATTTAACTAAACTGCACTCATATTCATGACTGTGACAGAAACTGTGACATTTGTCCTTCTAAAGTAGAATCTTTTTTCATTTTGCCACCTGTTTTATTTAAGTATTGAAACACATTCAGTGAATCTTGTCATTTATTTTCCTTTTCAAGTCATTGAAATATTGTGGAAAACTTTTACATCACATCAAATGTGTAGTTGTATTTCTGAAAACGATGGTGAAGATGTGAATGTCTCTGCATGATAAAAGCCAAATCTTTGTTAGCACAATATTAACTTTTGCTAAACGTGAACCAGCGCTTCCATCTCTTCCAGTAATTAAAGGATGCTTCCTCCCTGTTCTTGCACTGAACTGTTCTGTGTTTTGACGTCAGTACGAGGACGTCGTGCAACAGTGACGTTTCTGGGCCTGCGAGGTTTTATTTGTTGTGTGTGAAGGTTTGCAGTTCTCATGTTGCCATACCTGCAGGCTGCAGCAGCTCCGAGCACCGCCTGTGTGAATCAGCTGCAGCCTGTCACAGAGTTTGCTGTTGGAAAGCTTTTATTTCTGGTTTCTATGTTACATTTGCACTATTTGTAAAGTTTGAAAAATACAAAAGATTTGAATGCCTTTACGTGTCTCAGTTTTATTTAATAATATTGTATATGTATTACATACATTACATTATATTTCTACACATTATTTACAGCAGTGATTCCCAAAGTGTGGGCTGCGGCCCTAACTTTACACTCTGACTTTAAACTCAGAATTAAAACTTTAAATGCAATTCTGGTTTTAAACTCTGAAGTCTGTATTTAAAGTCAGAGTTTAAAGTCTGAATTCTGAGTTTAAAACCATAGTTCTGAGTTTAAAGTCAGAGTTTAAAGTTACATTCCAGTGTTAATGTGACAGGTCACCAAATGCTTTGTTAACAGCTTTTAAACTAATTTTAAGTCAGAGTTTAAAGCCAGAATTATGTGTTTAAACTCTAAAGCCAGAGTTAAAACCCAGAATTCTGACTTTGTCCAGAATAAGTGAGGTTTTAAGATGCAGACGTCCACTTTATAAGGTTGATTTCCTGATTCTGTGGTGCCACATCCAGGCTGCGTTTGACTCGGTGCGACTGCCATTGTCGGGGTCCAGACCCTCGGGTGTCCTGAGACATCATCAGGTCAGTTACAAATTTGGATTGGGAATATTATGTAACACTGGATCACAATATAACGAAATGTTTAAGTGTAAGCTTTCTTATGGGAGGGTATGGACTGTTTTGCAGAAAGGGGTTATATTTTATTTATTTACATTTACATTTACATTTTAGTTTAATTAAGCCATACCTTGTTAGTGATAATAGCTGTAGCTACATGACAATCAGACATGTAACATGTCTGAGACTTGGTCTGTGGAGGTGCTGAATGAATGAGGTGTTGGCTGAGGACAAAAACCGAAAAGAGAAGGTGGAGGCCGACTGAAAGCAGGAGAGAACATGAATTATGGATTACGTCTTTTAAACCCTCAGGGCCCAAGCTGACCAGGTGATCTCCATCAGCAGAGACAAATCTCTCTGCTTCCTGAACCTGAAATTAAAAGCTCATTACACATGAATGGCAAAAGTGACGTCATTTGTCCTGGAAGAACGGCATCATGAATGTCTGAAATGTTCTCTTTGACAATGAAGAATTACAGATGTCTGCAATATATATTACAAGTCTAGTAATTAAGTGTTAAAACAGCCTGTTTTACTTTTCCAGATATTTACATTTCTTAAATGTAGTTTTGAAAAGTACAATCAAAGATGTAGATATATTGAAATTTCTAGTGGTAAAAATGACGGGTGACTTTAACACCAGCTCAGTTTTTCTCCCTGTCGTCCTGACTGAATGTTGATGATGTCACTCAGACAGAAGAGGAAGTGAGAAAGTCACCCGTCAGGTTTGAACAGGCGACACAAAAAGCAGCCAGTCGTTGCCTTACATGGCTTCAGGTGAAGATGAAGATGAGTGTGAAAGACGGCTGATGATGAAGGAGAGTTTGCTTGTTGGCCAGAGTTCAAACGGCCGTAAGAACATTTGAGCAACAGCAGAGTTGAACATTCATGTGAGGACTGAGGCTGAAAATACTTCCTAGAAGAGAAATTTTGAGTCGATCACATGATAATATGACATGAGAGGTGACATAGTAATGAGTTTCATCTGACTTGGAAAAAAAAAAGTCACCATGACTGTGATTGATATTGTGTCCACACAAGAGACGGAGAATTCAAAAGAGAAAGTAAGAGTTAAATTAACTCCTGACAAGGAGATTTAATTCTAACTTTTAAAAAAACCCTTTACTGTGGATGAAAAGTTAGTGCTTTGTGCTTGTGATGAGTGTATCTGTAGCATATATATATATGTGTGTGTGCACTCTTTATCAAATAGGTGTTGCTTTACACATAGCTGTTCTTACACAGCTGAGCATTCAGTCTCACACTTGCTAAGAGTTGCATTGGAATTTGTCGCCTTGGAATAAAAAAAACACACAATAACTTTGAAGTAGAGGAATCATTCAGATGTATTTTTTGATGCTTTTTTATCAAGCATATAGGCAAACAGACCAACTCATATTGTTCTGTTTGCTGGTATAAAGCTGATATGTGTTGCTTGA
Organism: Lutjanus campechanus; assembly: GCA_027495735.1. Lineage (NCBI taxonomy): Eukaryota > Metazoa > Chordata > Actinopteri > Lutjaniformes > Lutjanidae > Lutjanus > Lutjanus campechanus. The sequence goes on from JAJHUR010057084.1 coordinate 31,443, forward strand.
GTGTCTTGTTTTTTTTCCTCATGGTCCTCTGCAAGACTTACTGGATCATGTTCTTACTGACAGCTGTATCAGAATGATTTGATAGTCAAGTTCAAACTGCAGAAATAATCCATTAAAATCCTGTAGTTCAAATGTGACTTCCCAACTACAACACAGCACAGTATGTGGACAGGTGTGTTCGCAGACTTTTAGACAGTCAATGTTCCTGTTCAGAGAGCCTGTCGCGCCCCCTTGTGGTGTCTTTGATCTTTGACAGGGTGCATTACATGGTGTGCACTTTTATTTCTTCAGCTGTTTCTGCAGTTTTACATCTGAGCTGATTTCTAACCCTGACTTGACATTTATGAGCTTAATAGCCATGATTCAGTGTTTGATAGTGTCAGTAGGATCATATTGTAATTTATCTTTCCCATGAAGACATGGACAGATAATGAGACAACTGGCTGTTGGAGGCAGACATGTAAAATGTCCCCCTGTCCTCCTTTATAGCTGCACACACAGACTGAAAGAGACACTGTGTCACTTTGTAACCACTTTGTATTGTGGATATCTTTAATTATTCTGAGAGAATACAGTTTTGATTGGCAGAAATATTATTTCTTATTTCTTATTTATTCTATATTGTAATGAATTGTTATATGTCAAGTGATATGAAGGAACATCTACTTTAAATTTAAAAGTATGATAAAGTTAGAAGACACTTCCATAGCTGAACAATTGCTGCGTTCGGGGATGAGCTGTACAGTAGTGCAATTCCCTTGAGGAGGATTGGTCCAGAGTCTACAACATCCACAGGGGGTGTGTTTGCATCCACAGGGGGGGTGTGGGGGAAGTGTGTCTTATGGAGTGGTTACCTGGGCATTTTCAGCACCCTGATAGAGCTTGACAGTGTAGCATTTCAACAGAGGATGCTATTGCAAAAATGTCTCCTTCCTGATGGTCATCCTGTGTCACATGCACCTGACTGTTTGTACTAAACAGTACATTGACTTATGTGTGAAATATTCCTGCAATACGTAAGTTGTTATTATAAAAGCCATTATCTCTTACTGATGTTTTTTCTTGTTGTGTTTATATGACAAGCACCACTGTCACCTGTGAGCACAAAAGCCATCGTGTGTATTAAAATGCCTTTTTTTTTCTTTAGTGGAGCAGCACCAAACTGCTACCAAGTCTTTTTAAAGAAATTGGGCTTAATAATATAGGGCGGAGCAATATCGACAGAATAGAGAAGTTAATTTCAGAAATTTGTCAAATAATAAGAACACTGTCAATACAGTAAGGGCAGAATCTCCCAGGAGATGCATACACACACCGTAATACTGTACATCAGATCTGAAATCAGAAAACTCTGTCCCCCCTTAAGTCTGTGGGTTTTTATGAATTTCTTTGTTTATCATTTCATGGGCAAGCATGGATGCAGTCCCCAGATCCCCAGATTCAGATCCGTCAGTCAACAGGACACGACACTACAGGAGGAGCCTACAATACAGCTCACTGCCATTCAAAGCAGATGTTGCAGACTGTTGACATCATCAGTATGTGTTTCATATGTGTGATATTGGCCATTTCAGATGTAAATCATATATATATGTTGTGATAGGTCTTGAAGCCATTGAAGCATGCTGATATAAAAACAATCTTAAGTGTATTTTAGATGCAAATGCTACATAATTAATGTAATTTATTTACGTTACTGGACTGTTCTTTTTTTCAATTACTTCAGTCTTATTGTATCAAAATTATACATGTGTGAAAATGCTTTTTTCTAAATGCCATTAATATGCATTTGTCACATCTATCTTTATGAAGACGGATTGTTACCATAATCTATATACAGTATATTCCATGTGATACTGGCCATTTCAGATTTAAATCTATATATTATGATAGCTGTTGAAGTCATTAATGCTGCTATAACACAATCAAGTATATTTGTACATGCTAGATAATTTGCCATTACTGCACTGATTTTTTTTCCAATAAAATACTGCTTACAGTTTAATGTATTAATGTGTGAGAATGCTTTGTTTTTTCCCCAAATGTCATTTAAATACATTAACATTATTTATATTTCTCACTCCCATCCTTATGAATTCTCTTATGATTATTGGTGGCTGATTAAAAGTAGCTGAATATTTCTGAGGCTAATTAAAGGTACTTTAATTTCTCTATTGATATATGCAAAATGATTTTATATTGTACTAATGGTTCATATCCTGAAGGCACATGTTCTGACATGCAAGTAATATAGCAATCTACTGAGCTCCTGTTTTTTGATAAACACATACCCACAATCATTAATTAATGATCCAAAACTTTTTGTTACTGTAGCATGTAACACTTTATTTTCATAAAGTGCATGAGAAAAAAAACAGCACCACAGTTCAGAAAATAAAAGCAAAACTGAACATGAAAAAATCAGAATTATAATCATAAAAGGAACAATAGAACACCTGGAATGAAATGTAATTTTAAAAGAAACTACAGTATGTACAATGCCTGCTCACTTCTCCAGGCTGTCAACAACAGCGGTGAAGTCTTCATAGCTGCCGTACACTCTGTTGTCCAGATGTTTTGATGGTGACATCATTTTTACAGGGCAGAAAGTCTTTTTTTGTATTTTTTATGTCCTTGGGTTGGTTGACCACAGAGTGTACAGACAGGGAGATTTTTCACCCGTGACAGTTTGTGTCCCACTTCTGAAGGCTGGTCCTGCCCCTTACGCTTGTAGTGCGTACCTCTTGCACAGCTAACAGTCTGAGAGGTGGAGGGATCAGCTATCTCCCAGGGGCTGCTTGGGTGGCAGGCAATATGGGCCGTGTGGAGGGGTGAGCAAGTCCAGGGGTGGCCTGGCCAGCAGACGTCACGTGCTGTGTGGAGGGATCAGTAATCCCAGGGGTCGCCACAGAGGCGGAGAGGGAGGGCACAGGTCTGGTGATGGTAGAGGTGGCGGGAATTCTTCGGGCTGGTGCTGACATCAACACAGGTGGCAGAGGTGGGTGAGGCTGGGTGAGCAGCATCAGAATGTCCGTCCGTCGTGCTGCACAATTGGGGCCTGAGCACAAGAGAGCAGAGTAATATTGTAATTCCGCCAAGAGACAATTTGGCTTGCAAAAAACAGCAGTAATAAGTAAAGGTAACTGTAACTATCTAATTAAAAGGTAAGTATGTTACTGATTATTGTTCTCTCTGTTTACAGCATTAGTTAGAAGGTATGTATGTTACTGATTATTGTTCTCTCTGTTTACAGCTTTAGTTAGAAGGCAAGTATGTTACCCTTTATGGAGATACCCCCTCCCCGAAGGAGTTTCTCTGCATAGACGAGGGCAGTGGCCTGGTTCAGCAGCTCTGGTGGAGGTGTGGGGAAGGTCAGCCTTTTCTCCCTGTAGTGTCGGGCCTTGTGGGTTCACCACACTGATGACTGGAGTGCTCATTTTGTGTTACAGATACTGAAACACACATAAAGCAACACCACAACAACAGAGGTAAGAACATTATTGTATCACATAATTATTATTATCATTATGGTTGTTGTTATTATTAATACATCATCATAACATAACATCTCTACAGTCAACATCAGATGATATATTTTATTTATCCCTAGAGTTGCCAGTAAAACATCTGGAATAGAGAACTCTAAATATGACATGGAATTTGAAACTGTTATCACACCACCCCTGCCATAACCATAGCCTTATATTAATACATACATACAGTAAACTCTTTACTCTCTTACGTCTAATCTCACTGATTCACTGTCACCAATGAGTGCAAAATACATTCTGAGTTCAACTGAATCAGCTGAATCTTTGAAAAGTGACAGACTTCCCATCACTGGGAAGTCTGTCACTTTTCAAAGATTCAGCTCTTTTTACTCAGCTCCCTTAGAAGAGTCGGCTCTGGTGGCTCCCAAATGGCTCTTCAGAACTTTCTATTTTAGCCTCATTTAGCAATTATAAATAGTTTGTGTGTTTATAAGCAATTTTTTATTAAGTGTTTTCATAAAAGCTTTATTTTTATGCATTTTTATGCACAAAAAATACACAGTTACTACTGTCAAACCTTTAAATGAACAAGTGAACACAGAACCACACTCAGCTTTGCAGTCTCCAATGTCATTGAAATGCAGCCAGAGGCTGATTCTTTTTTTGGTTTTGGTTCATTTCACTAAGTGAAGGAATGAGTGAAAAGTAAAATTCACTTTTTCCAGATGCGCTTGTATTTAAATTCGGCTCCTCGTCTCTCTGTCGCTCTGTGTACCTGGCCTGTACCACTACACTTACTGTCTTCGGAGTGTCTTGCCCCCCTTCCTACTTTTACATAATGGTATAGTCCTAGTCTATCCTCGCATGTGATTGGCCGCAGGGTGAGCCCATCAAAATAGAGTCCCGCCCCTTTCTGCATGGATTCTCAGCAGAGCT
>JAJHUR010057148.1:830-13473 GCA_027495735.1 Lutjanus campechanus
CACAGATCATTAAAAAAAAAAAAAAAAAAAAAAAAAAAAAAAAAAAAAAAAAAAAAAAAACGGCTTTTAATTATCTTTCATGATGGTAAACAGAATATTTTTGGGTTTTGGACTGTTGGTCAGACTAAACTTGAAATTTTATGACATCAGCCTGGGATTAAGCAGACCAAACGATTAACCACTTATTCCATAATATAATCGTCAGATTACTTAACAATAGTAATAATAATAAAGAATCGGCTGCAGCCATAAACGTTGTTCATTTATGTGATATAAACTACTGCATATAAATATTATGAAATTTTGCCTCCAAATGCTATGCCTGAGTGCGTGTAAGTAGTGTTAAACTCTGGGGTTGATACATGTGTTAAATCAGTATAAGACACCTTGGTCTCTGGACTCAGCCTGGGCGAACTCCTCCAGGTTGGCTTCAATCAGGTCGGCCAGCTTGTTGAGGACCTGAGCTCGCTCTTGCGGGCTGCGCTCAGACCAGCCGGGGAAGGCTTCTTTAGCTGCTGCCACCGCCGCCTCCACCTGCAGGCAGTGAAGTACTGAGAGATCAGCACATTGCTCGGTGTGATTTTCAGTTGACTCCTATATTACATCAGTGGTTCCCAACATGGGGATCAGGGCCCCAACATGTGGTACCAAGATAAATCTCAGAGGTCTCAAGAATTCAAAGGGGCAGTTCATCCAAAATTAAAAACTCATATTTTTCTTCTCGCCTATAGTGACATTTATCCATCTAGATTGTTTTGGTGTGAGTTGGTGAGTTTTGGACGCATCAGCCATGAAGATGTCTGCCTTCTATTGAATATAATGGAACCAGATGGCACTCTGTGATGCTCAAAATGAAAAAAAAAGACAATCTGAATTGAAACTGAAAAACTCAACACCCGAGTCTCTTTCCAGAATTCATGACCTGGTTGCTCGAGATAATCTGCAGACATTTTTGCAAGTAGTCTCATGTAAGAACTATTTTCTTTCTACTGAGCCCCCACCAACCTTTTCATTGTGCGAGCTTGCTCAGTGGTGCTAATATACAGCTCAGCCGAGGAGGACGCCATTAATGTTTTCATCCTGCCCTGTCATGAGCACAAGTCTCTCTTACATAAGTAGATGTACACTTCCCTCTGTGCAGCGTTACGGTTGGCAAACAGTAAAAGGAAATAGTACATGAAACTGCTCAACAAGGTGTGTGGATTATCTTGAGTAATCAAGTCATGGTTTCTGGAAAGTGGCATTGCTGTTGAGTTTGTCAGTTCTTTTTCTTTTTTTTCTTTTTTTCCACTCTGAGCACCACAGGCAGATTGCCATCAAGTTCTGTTATATTTGAGATAGGGCATACATATCTATGGCTGATACCCTCAAAACTGACTCAGCAAAACAATCTAGATAGATAAATAGCACTACTGGTAAGAGATTTGATCTTGTGGTGAACTGTCCCTTTAAGTCCACAAGCTGTGCACAGAAGTACATATACTATACATATTCATGTGCATGTACTGGAGGACTCTGTGTGTACACTTTGATAATGGCTGAAAATATTGACTACTTTGGCAAAAGTGACACGTTCACAAAATACTACAAGAACAACGTGAATTTTTAGGCCTAAATGATAAGATTCAAAACTGCACAAGCACAAAGTGCGCCTACTGACGTTTATTGAGATGAAATGGGTTTAATGATTACTTGAATGTTGACTATGTCAAGAGCAAAGGTGCTTCCCTCTGACAAAACTCTCTGAAACGGTGCATGTGCAAGTATTTTATGCATAATGGTCGGCTATGAATACATTAACGGTGCTTTTAATAAAACGCAATCCAGCGCAATATTCCTTTATAAAAGGCTACCTTTGTAACTTGAGAGCTGATGAGTTATACTAGATTTGTTTTGCAACATATGTGAAACACAGATCAAATGCACTGACAAAGAGAAACAACACAGCCAACCTCATCAGCCCTACAAACATTAACACCTCTGTTAAAACCTCAAAACAAAATCTCAGTCGTAAAGCTTTACAACTCAAATTAGACTAGTAAAGTAATATTAATATTAAAGTAATTTTGGATGTCCCACCTCCTCCTCACTGCTGTCAGGTACTTTGCAGTACACCTCTCCTGTGGATGGGTCATAGGAGTCAATGTGATTCCGACAGGACACAAACTTCCCTCCGATAAAGTTCTCCAGAACCAGGAATGAGCGCTGCTCGGAGGTTTTCGACATGGCTATCTACCTAACTGATGATGATCCACAGCGAACACAACAGACTGAGTGACTGACAGCAGGCTGTTGTATGCAATACCAGTGTGACCGGGCCTCGCACTGATCCTCCCACTTTACTGTGAGCTCTTGTGACACATTTCACCCTAAAACACCCTATGATGGGTTTGTGTGTGTAGCTAATTATTCTCCCTGGTCACACCACTCCTACTCAAAGTTGGCCTAGTGATAAGCAAGTCATTTACCTTTGTGCCCTCCTCGGGCATTTTTGTACATTTTTCTCAACTTTTTTTTTTCTTGAGTTAGTGATCATTTTCGCTGTGTTACAGCTTGTGTCATGAATTTTTGCATGAACTTTTCTTTTTAGTAAATTTTTTGAAATCTAATGCCATTTACTCTGACATGTCATTTATACTCTAGTAATGCATTTTGCACCCTCTGGACACCTTCATGGCAAAAATGCACATGCACAAAAAACTGCTATTAAATCATCTTACATCAATATTTTTTTCCTGCTTTTTTTTTTTTTCCATAAATCACTTCAACAACTTCAAACTTGCTCAAAACTACCAAACATTAAATCATTTTCAGGATTTTAACCATTTAAATGCCAGTTTAATTATTTGAATTATTAATTCTTTATTCCAAAAAAAAAAAAAAAATAAAAAAAATAACCCACAAAAAATGAGTTATTTTCCATATAATAAATAGTAGGGGGATGGGGCTTCGGTGGTGATTAGAGTCTTGGATATGTCAAAGATTAGCAACAAAATTGATTTGATTGCATTGGTATTTTTTATGTAGTGCCAGATACTCCCTCTGGACACCTTCGTTGTCTCATTGACTTCCATTAAAATCACATTTTTTAATCTCACTGGCATTACAGTATAAAACCATGCACTCTGTAATGTCAGCATTTCATTTTGAAGAAAAGTAGTGATATTTGACATTTTTACTGTATTCCACCGGATTCAACCGCTTTCCCATTGTAGGCCAATGCATTAAATTCTTGCATTTTTGCCATTCATATTATGGAGCCATGTGACCACCAAGAGTGATTTGTTTGTGTGTGTACTGCACTGCTAATAACCTAGATGGTCCTTCTCTTCTGGAGCCTGGAGGTCACGACATCCATGGTTTCCAAAAACATCTGCACTCGTCAGGCCACAGCGCACTTTTCCACTTTCTGTCAGTCCATCTCAGATGAGCTCAGGCCTCAGGGAGGGCCACAATGTTTATGGAAGGTGTTGATACATGGCTTTCACTTTGCATGGTAGAGTCTTAACTTGCATTTGTAGATGCAGCAACACACTGTGTTTACTGGGTGACTCCAAACTTGTAGAATCTGTTATAGAATTATGGTGGTTTTTAAAGCAACTTTTCATGTAGTGCCACCCGAGGGGTCAGAGTTTACAGGCATTCAATGTTGGTTTTTGACTTTGCTCCTTAAGTGCAGAGATTTTTCTCTTGGTCCTCTGAATTTTAATGTGGATTATAGATCATGAACTCCTTAAACTCCTTGCACTGTTAAGAGACATTGTTCTTAAACTGTTGGACTATTTGTCCATGCAGTTTTTCACCAAGTGGTGAACCTCACCCCATTTATGCTTGTGAACATCTGAGCCAATCATGATACTATCACCCATTTAACCTGTTTACCTGTGTGATGTTCAGGTGTTTTTTGAGCATTCCACAACTTTAACAGCCTTTTGTAGCCCCTGTTCCAACTTCTATGAAACATGCTGCAGGCATCTAATTCAAAATTAGTTTATATTTATGAAAAACATTGAAGTTTATCAGTTTAAACATTAACCGTTTTGTCTTTGTACTGCAGTCAATGGAAAATATGATGAGCAAAGTCCATTCAGTTTTCATACACATTAAAAAAAAGTGTCCCAGCACTTTTGGAATTGGGGTTGTACATTTGAAGGTCTGTATTTCCATGAAATTGCTGATAAAGATCATGCGATGTGATCAAGAGCTCCAGATAAAGCAACTAAATGGACCCTGAGGTGTTGAAAAAAAAAAGAGCAGCGGGCCTGTGGGATCAGTGTTTAATGACCTGCCCAGGCTTTTGCTGAAAATTCTTTCTTATTTAAATGGCAAAGATTAACCCTTATTTTTAATTTCATGTTTCGTACTCCTACGAGCACAAGGAGAAATGCTCACCCACAATTTAAAGGTCTCAAAACAAGACAAAAAGTACATACTGTTCTCCAAGACACACCAAGGAGATTATGGCTTGTTAAGTTTGTGTACAACAGCCGTGTGACTGCTTTAGAAAGTACTGATTCAGGAAGGGAGCTTCCGACGATGAAGCCACAGTATTACTCATTCATTTACAGACAAAGTGATTCATCATGATTGTACAGGGTCACCAGTCTTGTAGCAGTAACAACAGTTCTTAACATCATCCTCCTTTCGGCTCTTGCAGATGCCTTAGAGGCCCCTCAGGGGTCTGGAGACTTTCTGAAGACTTGTACTTGAGGTGTACTCCAAGGTGACCGACACATTTTATTGCTGGATTTGATTATTTGTAAATGACTTTACTTTCAGACCTTGCATAGTGCTGAACACGGCCATCTTGTGGCAGCTGGGGGTCCTACACATTGTCTGTGGTGGAAATTACTCATCATGAGGCTTTGGACTCGGTTGAATTGAGACATAGTAGTGACAATCACAGACATGGACGTCCTAAGTATTAAGTAAACTTAGAATTCAAAGGAAGCAAATATGTCTACAAGTGTGTATAAGTGTGTATAAGTAAGTGTTTACTTGATCCAACTGTTTTTCCATTACTGGGTCTTGAATGACTCATCATTTCTGAGACCTTTGCCCCTGCCATGTTATGTTATTTTGCAGTGTTTGTGACTGATGGCATGGCAACTCAGGCAGCAACTACGGAAACTTCGCAAGTGAGTCATATTGTGCTGAGTTAATATTAATTAGGAGTGTTTAACTTTAGTTACTGTGTTGTATTGCACCGTTTGTTTTCGTGTCCATTCTCTGCACAACTAACCTTATATGAACATACCCTTCTCCTGTATGTGTGCCAACTCTCAATTAAAAGTGACCTAATAAAGATCCCACCCTGGGAACCCTGACAATGACAGCACAAGATCTGTCACTGTATAAATCTGTATCTGATTGTAATTCTTAAATTTAGCACTATTTTTTTTTTCCTTTTGTGTGCTGTGATTCCTACAAGGTGTCACCATTATTTGCAGACAAGCGGAGGTACACTTAAATTTGTCTGTCTTGATTCACAAAATCACAAAAAATTCCAAGGCAATCCCTTTTCAACCAATTAAATTCAAACAAATTAAATTCTAACATGACCATACCGTGACAATAAAGGCAATCTAATTGTTTTTTCTTGTTGGTGTTTTTGTGATTTTTGTGTATACATGTATCCTTGTCCTTACCCAAAGAGCACCTCAAACAAACTGAGTTTGAGTCCACGAAGCTCTCCTACCCAAACATCTATTGATTTCCAAAAGCTAATTCTTCTTCTCAATGTTTGTTTCAGCAAACTAAAGTTGCATCAAAGTTTCGCCTTGTGAAAGCTGAGTTTGCAAACTTTGACAGTGTATTCAAAAGCGTCAACTTTTTTTTTTTTTCTAAATGGAAAACAGAAAAGCATCTTTGATTGTTTGCAGCTCTCTTAGGAATTTAAAAGATGACATAAATAGGAGCTTTATTGATGACCAGGATGGTGATGCCTTTGAGCTGCATAGACAAAATAGAAGCAGAAAGTGTGCCTCTTTGGGATTAATTTGCTTTCACTCTAGTTAGTTAATTAAATTCAGAAGCCCTCTGATGTTTCCTCCCTTCTTGCACTGCTTTTAACTGAAAACGTTCTTTGTCTCACTTTCTTTCCACCAACTCAACAATTGCAAAAAAGTAGTAAGTAAAACTGAAAGTGCTGAGCAACCCGGCCCGCCGCAATTACACATATCACCTCGGTCCACAGCTAGAAACTGAAAAATGAGTTTGCTTAAAGTGTTGTGAGCACTTTTAAACCCTCAAATGATTTTTGCTTGCAGAATGTTGCAAAATCCCTTCCATATACACACATTCTGTGACAGTGAGATGTGTGTTCTGTGGTGCTTTCCACTCCATCTAGAAGAACCCCAGTTGTGTCACTGTCAAATCTGACGGGAAATGATCACCTCTACATTTTTACTTCCTACTTACTTTGACATACTGAATGTATTTCAAGAGTCAGAAAAATTCAAGTGTTTGCTTGTGTGCAGGAGGCTCATTTTCACAGCCTGTATGCCATAAACTTGTCACAGGGCTTTAAGAGATAGTTCAGATTTTTTGAAGTGGGGTTATATGAGGTACATAGTCAGAGTATTAAATAGTAGCGGACACGCCCCCAGTTTGAAGAGGCGGCAGGAGTACCGGTGCAGGAGGCTAAACAATGTACTGCTGTGGACAGATTAAGCAACAAAATATATTTTAGAAAAAAAAATCAATATCAGTTTAAGTGTGTGTTATATTTAGAACATTTTCACTGCTTCACCTTGATGCAAGACAGCCTTTTCCAACAGGAACTGTCGCATATAAGACATTATAATGATCTCTTCAACACCACCAGACTCCTCAATGACAGTAATTTTACCTCGCAAATACAAGGGAGTTGCTTCTTTGTATGACTTTGGTGTTTTAAAGGATTAGCCCCGGTTCAGTGGTCACACAGTAACACAAACTAAAAGAGACAGGCAGACCTGCAACTGTGTTCTGCAAAGTAAAATGAGTGATTTTGCTAAAGGACTCTGATTGAGTGAGAGAGAGCAATATTTGGCTCATACAATGGTGGTTTCCCATCAGAAATACTGACAGAAAGGCAAAGCAGTAAAAATATTCTTAATATAGCATACATACACTTAAACTGACTTTTATTTCTTTTTTTCTTTTTGGTGGGTCTATTTTTAGGTGGCTAAAATACATTTTGCTGCTGATCCTGTCCTCAACAGTACATTGCTTTGCTTCCTACACCGGTACTCATCTCTGTTTCTTCAAACTGGGGCATGCTGATCACCACTTACTGTAGATAATGCGGTGACTATCAATAAGTACCTCAAACAGACAGGACAGACAGGGACACTTCAAACTGCTGAAATCAAAACTCAAACCACAGGTTACTGATGTCAAGTTCATTTTGCATCATCTTCCTTCAGACCATCTTCAACCAACACATCCGATTTATCGAGAAACACAAACACAGCTCCTTCAAACCCTCCTCCACTTCGCCATGTCTTTGATAGAGAGAAAAAAACAAAACAAATCAGCACTTCAGAAAGCATTTTGGTGCTTTACTGTAAAAGCATTTCAAGTATCCTCTGTTAACACAAATAAGAATTCAGTCTCTTTATCCAGATGGAGGTGAGCGTTTGAGTTTCCCTTTTTTGTTCACAAATTAATCTACATTGGTTAAAATGAACCTTGTCCCCTTAGCTATGTGATTTGAGACACAAACATGCTTATCTTAAAAATGCCTTTGCCTTCAACCCCTGCATTCTTTCATTTATGTCTAAATTTAAAATTAGGTCTTCTCAGGTCAGCAATTTTGATTAGAAGAGCCCTGGAACAGCAGCAACTTTCTGCACTGGTTGCTCCATCAGGATTCTTACATTTTCAGACAGAATAAATGATCAGCCGTAGCTCCTTCGAGGAGAGTACAGTGAAATGAATCACTGTGGAAATCTCAGCGTCGTCGGATTGTCTTTCAGAGTCTGATTATATTATTGAGTTGGCTTGATTAAACAGTGAATAGAGAGCAACAGGGTTTTACTAACAGATGAATGGTCAGATGGAAGGTGTGTGAAGTGGGGGTAGCTGGGTTACGCGCCCGTTTGATGGCTGCTCGGCATCTTGCCACACACGGTTGGTTATGTGTGTAGTTAGTTAGTGTTGATCAGAGCAGTCAGGAGAAGCGGCTGCAGCGCTGGATGGAGAGATGGATGGATGAATTATGACGCTCTGAGTCTTTTGAGGAATTGCACTTTTGTCTCTGGCTGCATGCAGTTTCCAGAGCAACGTCTGACTGACTCTCAGTCCACAGAGATGCTCCTCATTCTTTGATCTGCAGTGAAAAAGAATGAGACAGAAAAGACAAAGGACACTTTATCAAAGAAGTAAAAACAAACAGTTAATGTCACCTTAATAATGTTAATTTTGTCAGCTACTTTTTATTTAGCTTTTTACTTCTTCTGGTCTTCTAGTCTAGTCTGTCAAATGTCCTTGTGAGTTTTTAATCATATTTAGTCAACCTCATCCTGTTTCTTTCAGTCAAGTTTTAGTTGTTATCTTAGTCAAAGAAAAACGTTAAACGTTCAATATACAACAATCAGACTAACAGATGTAAGCAAACAACTATTTGTTATATAAAGTGGAGTGATGGCATCCTGAACAGAGAATGACATCACACTCCCTCTGTGTGTATGTTGTGCGTGCATGTTCGTGCTTGGAGTCCATCTGTCTTCCCCATGTCTGCTTTCAACATGGCGACCTGGCAAGTAACATTTAAAGCTAAACAGTGCACTAGGCACAGTTGCATAATCTTGAGCCATCTTTGATCAACACTGTTTATTTTGACAGTTTCAGGAGACGCTGTTGGAACGCAGGGCTAAAATGGTGGCCGCCTGGTTTCAGTATTTCTTGTATTACAGCTAAACTTCACACTAAAATATGTTTCTGAGAACATTTTAGGTGAGAAATAGACGACGAAGTAACATAATTTTGATCCATATTTTGTTTATTTATTATAATTATCACTGTATTAATTTTCTCAACTTAATTGAGTAAACAAATGATTTGTTTTGGGCTAAGATGCTCGTGGCTCGTATGGCACCCTCTAGCAGCAGTAAATGGTGCACACAGCACCTTTAACTGCTGTGCTTTAGTCTAGTTTTAGTCAGTGAAAACTGTTGACACTGTTACTGTTAACCCTAAACCTCTTTTTATTAATGAGACTATATCAAACATTTCAGTCACTCTAGTCAATTCAAAACCAATATTTTTTGTCATTTTAGTCAAACTTATTTCAGGTAAGATGATCATTATCTGATGAAAAACACATGTAGACTGTGTTGTGGATCATTCAACCTAATTTAACACCAACGACTTAGTAGACTTGGCTAAATATAGTTTAAAAATCCAACCTAATGTTTTGTTAACATATCTCAGTTTCACTGTGGTGAGTGTTAATGGATCTTTTCAGGTTTGTGGTATTCTGACTAGCTATTTATGGCCACATTAATTCCCCTCTGATGGAACAACACATTTGTTCATTTTCTTCAGACTAACTGTAACAAAAATGGGCCCAAATACCACCTTATTTGTTTCTTCCAAGCCCTGCTGCTGTCAAAAACATTCTAATATTTTGTCTTCTCTTTTTGTCAACAAAAATAAAGACTGATTTTTATGAAGATTTAAAAAAAAAAAAAGTTAACAATATTTCATAGGAATGAACATGCACAACAGTCTCAGTCTTCATGAATTACTTCTTAAAGGCCTAAATACTGAAATATTAACAATATATAGAGTAGAAAAGTAAGGTATAAAACATGTATAAAAACAGGAAAGCAGTTCAAAATATCAACCTGTTTTAATGCAATAACAGGTGCTGTTGTTCTGTAAGTAGTTTGTGACTTTGTCCTAAAGTCCGTTGCTCTTTACCTCAGTGACAACGCCTGCAGCAATGGTGGAGCCGACATATCGCAGCATGAAGCGTCCAAGTTCCTTGTAGTCCTTGTACAGCTCTAATGACACCGGCCTCTGGGTCTGAATCTCCACAATGGCATTCATACCCTTACTCAAACACCTTAACGGGAAAGACACACACAGAGAGAAAGGAATAATATCCTCCCCTGGATTTCAATGTTCTACCAAGAATTTAATTTTACTGAGAATTATATTAATGTGCACTGTGTATTTATAATACAAAATATAATACAAGCACCCCCACCCAGAACACTCACTTTGGTTTCTTCTTGAGGACCTCACCGCTGCTCTTATGTAGGACGCTAATCAGTTTCCTAATGGTGGCCGGCTCACTGACTGTTTGGTAATGCAGCAATACCTACAAGAAGCACACACTGATCAAACATGCACAGAATGAAACAGAAACACAGCATGTACATCCTGTACACATGTGTAATTAACATAAAAACTGTTGGTAGTAAGACTGGGTGTGGTGCAAGGTTATTATAATTAAGTCAAATGGAACTAAAAACTAAAACTACGTGTAAAAAAGTTAAATGAAAGAAAAATAAAAACTAGACTTTAGGAAAAAATGAAAACAACATTGTGCACTTACAAATGAATTAAAATACAATAAATATATAGAGGACATTTCTTAAGTTTTTTTGTCCGTTTGGTCAAATCTGTCAACACAGCGAGTGGGCTGAGTGGGGGGTGGGGGGGTTATAATTGTAATCATAATCATTGGAATGAAATGATGCAGCTTTTCCATGCTTACGTACTCTTTGAAGGAACTGTATGGTATGTTTAATGCAAAATCAATAAAAATTGCTAAAAATAAATAAATTTGTCAACACAGCAGGCACAAGGAGACACTGCTGCATATGTTTAAAGAGAATGGGATACCTTTATAACAGTGAGTAAATTGCCTTCATCAAGTGTTGTGTTTGTATAATAATGTATACTCTGAACTTCTTAAATCTTACCCTGACAAATATCCCCTACATTATGATTAAAAAAAAACTTACACTGAATGAATGAGTGTATGAAACTTATATTGAAACTAATGTAAAGTAAACTGAAAACGAGTAAACTCACACTGGAAACTAACTGAAACTTAACTGAAGTGATAACAAAACTTCAAAACAATTTTTTTTTTAAAATTACATAAATACAAAACTGCAATAACTGTTTGCTTTCACTTACTGGGAAGCCCTGTGTGATGGGGACCTCAATATTGAAGAGAAGGATTCGGGCCCTGAATCGAGTACAGACTCGAATCGGCTCCTTGGGATCACAGAACACGCAGCCCACGCTGGAAGGAAGAACATTATCACTAAATATAGCCAAATGTACACAATCCAAACATGTACAACATGCAGCACAGGTAAAAATGCAGTGCAAGTCAGACCTTCATGCTTATATTAAAGAAATAGTGGTAAAATAGTGTTTACTTGATCTTGATGATGTCCATGCCGGTGACTGTCAGGCTGACATGATCTCCTGCTGCAGCCCAGTCCAGAGGCTCATCATGAAGAGTAATACCTGTGGTAGACAGAGTGTAAGTCACACAGCTGCCATAGGATGGCAGTGTTCATCACCATTAAGTCACTACTAGTTACACACTGAGATGCAGGTGTGCAGTTATTAATATCAGCACAGCTTAGTGAAGAGTCCTGCCTGAGAATACTCCTCATCCTGTATGTTCCCCTGTATTTAGTTAATTTAAACATTTTTATGTGTTTTTACATTAAGATTAGTTTTATTGAGCACAATTACTGAGACAACAAAATGCAATTTAGCATCTACTGTATCTAGCAATGCAAAATGCCCACAGCACTATCTGACTGTTAATTAGGCTACTTAATATACTACTGGATAGCTTAATCTATAATATTAAATCATAATTTTGCAGAGAAGTTGATTTATTTTGTATTAATAATCTGAATTTGAAAACTAACTAACTGAAGTAATCAAATACATGTGGCCTAGTGGAGTAAAAAGTACAATATTTGCCTCAAAAATGTGATGTAGTGACTGCAAATGGTTATTCTAAATTTCCATTTTTACTGCAGATGTATACTGGTTCCAGATATCAGCTACTTGTCTCTTTGAAAAAAATGATATCGGTCGATATCAAGTATAAAGTATGAAACAGGCAGCAGTTAAAGTGGGTAGTGTAGTAGTGAGACTTTTTTCACACAGAATAGAGAGCTGGAGGGATGACATGAATACAGTGTACAGTATAAACCCTTACAGTTATAGTAATGTGTTGACTGGATGCTGAAACAAGTAGAGAAGTGTCTTTTTTCAGGTACAATGGAAACCACTTTGTTCACAGTTAACAGTGATCAACTTCTTATATGGATCATAAAGTCTGGGACAGCATCATTCTTTACAATGTTCATTTTGGACCTTTTTATATTACAACATAGTAAATATTCAAATTGTGAATTAGATGGTAATCTGCGTAAGAGATAAGTGGAAAAAAAAAATATATAGTTTGAGTAATCATACACTTGGAATTATAGTGATCAATTTGGCCTGGACAGACTTCACTTTAATAGGTTTCCACTGTGTTTCCACTTGTGTCTGTTGTGGGTGTTTGAGTGAGCCTCATGGCGTCCTTGTCAGCATAGCTGACTTTTTTAAACAAACAGTAAATCACTGTATTGTACTGTATTGTATTTTGTTTTTGTTTTTAATGTTT
>JAJHUR010057300.1:5383-27623 GCA_027495735.1 Lutjanus campechanus
CTCTTCTAGAATAAATAAAACACACACTGTGGCGGCAGGTTGTTCAGCAGGAGATAATAGGAATGTCTTTTTAAACAGAGAGTCGCCGATCCTTCGGGTGTTCTCAGGGAGCAGCGTGATGTTTTTAGTCTGGTGTGTCTGTTGTACTGCTTCTGGCAGCCATTTTCTAGACAAATAAAACCCCTCTGTTGGTGTTTTCTTGCAGGTGACTGTGTTTTTCACTTTTGTTTAAAGGGATAGTTCACCCCAAAAAGGGAAATTCATTCATTCAAAACAATGGAAGTGAATGGTGACCAGTTTTCAACACACACACCCAGTTCAGACAGTGTGCGTGAGCGTGTGAACGTGGCTCCAAGCTAAGAATCTACAGTGAAGATTCAGGCTTTAAAAAATGGTGTAAATGACTTTTTCAAAGTCAACTCGGCATGTCGGGGCTTCAGGAGACTTTGATTACACCAGATAAGCAGTATGGAGGCATTTTATATTTTTATTCTGCTGTTTTTTTACATTTGAAAACTGCACAGTTCAGTTTAATTCAGTTTAACTTTGTTGTCATTACAACGCACAGGCACATATGTAAACGGAAATGAGGGCTACGGCTTCACTGAGACAGCAAAGGGGAGGGCACAGAGATGTAAATGCATAAAAGTAAGATAAAATACAGATAAAAAAAATAACATAAATACAGATTTAGCTTATAAAATGTTAGAAAACAGTCAAACGTTTCCCAGAAACCAAAGTGACTTTTTCAAATGTCTCGTGTCGTCCAACAAACAGAGAAAAGCAGCACAAGCTCTCATTTCAGAAGCTGGAAAGCATTTTCTTTGATAAATGGCTTAAACGTTTAATTGATTATCAAAATTGTTTACAATTTTTTGATAATGACTACTCCATTAAGTGGCATTTAGTAAACACAAAGTCCCTAATGATCTCTCTCTCTCTCTCTCTCTCTCTGCTGTGGCAGCGTTCACACTAAAGTGCTGTGTGATGAATGCATATAAAGGGAGCTCTTCTCCTCACTGAAACATGATTTTTTTCTTTCCTCCAATATTTTTTTTCCCACCACAATTCATGAATCAGCAAGTGCAGTGTGAAACTGGGTTGTCTGCACTTCAAGGTAAAGCAGAGAAAAGACTGAATTCGTTTCTGTCTGAGGCCTAGATTCACTCGCTTTGATCATCTCTCCGTACGCAAACAGCTGAAACGTCCGTCTGCAGCTCTTTCTTTCCTCCTCCTCCTCCTCCTCCTCCTCCTCACTTCCTCCTCTTCTTACTTTTTTTTTTTATGGGGAACAACAAGAATGTGGCTCTCCTCTGAGCTGGAATTCCTTTTCTGGAGCCTTTAGGTGCAGTCTTTCCACATAACTCTGGTTTTTCTTTAGTTTAGTGTTGCATATGTTTACTGACTTCTCAGAAACACAACCAGTCGCTGCAGGTTTGTCGTCTGCGCATCCATGATGTGAATCTCCCGTTCCACCACATCCCAGAGGTTCTCTACTGGACTGAGATCTGGTGACTGTGGAGGCCGTCGGAGTCCAGTGAACTCACTGTCATGTTCGAGAAACCAGTTTGAGATGATTTGAGCTTTGTGACATGTTGCGTTATCCTGCTGGAAGTAGCCATCAGAAGATGGGAACACTGTGGTCATAAAGGGACGGACATGGTCAGTAAAGATACTCAGGTAGGCTGTGGTGTTTAAATGATGCTCAGTTGGTGCTAAGGAGCCCAAAGTGAGCCAAGAAAATATCCCCCACACCATCACATCACCACCAGCAGCCTGAATCGTTGATACAAGGCAGGATGGATCTATGCTCCAAATTCTGACCATCTGAATGTTGCAGCAGAAATCGAGACTCATCAGACCAGGCAACGTTTTTCCAATCTTCATTTGTCCAGTTTTGATGAGCTTGTGTGAATTGTAGCCTCAGTTTCCTGTTCTTAGCTGACAGCAGTGGTACCCGGTGTGGTCTTCTGCTGCTGTAGCTCATCTGCTTCAAGGTTCGACGTGTTGTGCGTTCAGAGACGATCTTCTGCATCGAACTAGTCTGGCTGTTCTCCTCTGACCTCTGAGAACAAGAGAACTGCCGCTCACTGGATATTTTCTTTTTTTGGACCCTCCTCTGTAAACCCTGGAGATGGTTGTGTGTGAAAATCCCAGGAGATTTTTTTATTTGTGAAATACTCAGAGCAGCCCAACAACCAGGCCACATTCAAAGTCACTTAAATCACCTTTCTTCTCTGTTCTGATGCTCGGCTTGAACTTCAGCAGGTCGTCTTCACCATGTCTACATGCCTAAATGCACTGAGTTGCTGCCATGTGATTGGCTGATTAGATATTTGTGTTAACGAGTTGAACAGGTGTACCTAATAAAGTGGCTGGTGAGTGTATATGGATAAATGGATACATAAAAATGCTCCGGTTTAATCCATGGTAGAAGCTGTAGATTATTTCCCTGATTAATTGATCAGCTGTTTGGTCCATAAAATGGTGAAAAATGCCCAAAGTCCAGTTTGATGTCCTCAAATATCTTGTATTGCCCAAAAAAGATACTCAGTTTACTGTCAAAGAGGACAAAAAAACAGAAAATATGCACATTTGAGTAACTGGAATCAGATCATTCTGATAATTGCTATGAAAAAAAATGACTCAAGACAATTAGTCAAATATCAGAATAGTTGGTGATTAATTTAATAGTCAATAAATAACCAATTAATCGTTGAATCGCTATATTAAGCTCAGTGAAAGATGACTCGGTATTTTTACGTCCAAGTTGTATCTCCTTCTTTTTTTTCCTAATTTATTTTTTATTACAGGCTCCTGTTGTTCTGAAAACTATATTCAAAGGTAAAAGCCGATTGTTACATTGATAAAATGTCAACAAAAATCTCCTCAGATCCCTTTTGCATCCAACTCATCTTGTAAGTCTCCTCCTCTGAAGAGGCTGGTGAGTTTATATAGAAACGTTCTGTAACAATGCTGCTGCTTTATGAGATGATAAAAGCAGAAAAGGTCTCAGTTGAGTCATAGGAAACATCAGATTGGGGAAAAACAACTGAAAGCAAGGTTGTAAAATACAGACGGGCGAATAAAATGGTTACTAAAAATAGCAAAAATAGCTTCAAATATTTAAAGTAATAGGATAAGGTTAGTGGATTAACGGCTTAGTCGGTTTAAGAAGAAATGAAAACTTTTCGGCCTTTTTAAAATGCCTTTATTATTAGAGAGGAAACAGGAGAGACGGACAAGAAATAAAGAGGAAAGAAAGCAACAAAGGTCCACAGCTGGTCTTGAACTGACGACATTGTGACGCTCAGCCCACCAGGGTGCCCCACGACAACAACTTCACCACTAAACATCTAGTTATCCCTTCTTCCAGCTTCTCTAATGGGAGGATTTGATTCTTTTTATGTGTTTTCATGTTGCTGTAATGAATATATGTATAGTTGATGAAACAAACAAGTAGAAAACATCACCTGAGGCTCTGAGAAATTGCGATCTGTGCTTTTCATGAATTTTTTTGGACATTTTATCAACTGAAGGAAAGGCCTGCTGCAGCAGTCGCTGTTACTGGTGTTACAGTGTTCAAGCAGATGTTCGGATGCTACAATTACAAACCAGGAGCGTCTGCTGTGTTCAGCAGCACAGCCTGATATGGATATGGTTATGCAGACTGAAATCTACTGCCAGGGCAATTATACGGAGGCCCAGTATGGACAAACAGTTGTTCGGTGCATGCAGACATAAAAAAGTGAGTATTCTGTTGTACAGTTCATTACCGTGACAGTGTTAGCTGGTGCAAATTTGTGTAAACCGAGGCTAAGAAAAGGGATAATCATTGAGTAGGTGTGCGTGAAATGGTCATACCACGGAATAAAAGCTTTCACAGATGTTTTTTGTGAAAGTTTTGGACTCAAAATGTAAAGTTATGAAGCGAGAACTTACCGTTTCAGTCCGTCTTACAACCGCAGTTGATAACAAGCAACACTGCTTCCTATCTAGAAGCGATACAAGCTAACAACCGTCCACATGAGACTCCTCCCTCTGTAAGATAAGTAAGTTAAGTTTCTGAGTTATTTATTCATAACTAATGTAATTTTCTTCAATCAGCCATGTTTCTGTGTAGTTGGAGGAAAGTTTAGTTACTTGTATCTCTCAAAAGTTCCCTTTTTTCCTTCCGAACCCCGTCCTTAATGGCTCATATAAAAGTTGCCGCTTCTTCTCAACCTCGTTAATTAGTCTCCCGTCCTCCCTTTGACTGCTTTGATGAGGGGAAACACAAACATCAAGGGTATCGCATCGATTTTAACCAGATAGAATACGTCGGAGGTGTGTGAAACTCTGCTGCAATAGAGCCAGGGCGAGCGATTTTTCAAGCAGCCTGTTGGCTGACGCGTGGAGCAGGTTAGTAAATCAGCCGTTCGCTTGCTCGCTTGTTCGCATCGCCTCCAGTTAGAAAGTGATGTGAGCTTTGACAGCCATGCTCTTTAATGTTGCTATGGTTACAAGTTGGGTAGCAAATGAATTTCGAACGGTGATTAAAACCGAGCAGAACTACGCGTGTCATAAAACAGCTTCAACGCGCACCTCTCAGCCAATCAGAAAAGAGTATTCACCCGGACCGTGGTGTAACTTAAACAAGCTAGTCTTGACAAATAGCGCCTAGATTCTGGTGATACACCAGCTCCCTTTAACTTACCTCCCTATCAATACTGTGACAATACTGTATGGATGAATATTGGTGCTTTCACAATATATTAACCCAAGTACATCATTTTTTTTGAAAAATGATTATAAGTATAATGATTAAATGGGTAAAAACAAATAACCTAACAATCTGGTAAGTTCAGAAAATACATCACTTTACTGTAATACAGCCTTTAGAACCAAGAAAAGACAACACTTATGCTATGTCACGATATAATGATAACCAAAATCTATCACGATATCTACTCTCATATCACGATGCGATATAATATTGATATATTGCCCAGCCCTGCTGTAATGGCAACAAAGTTGACAGAGATAAAATGAAGAGACTGAATATGAACACTGTGCAGATCAGGAGGGGAATAAATCAAGCAACTGTTGCACCAAACCGTGAGGTGGTCCTCGGAGAGCTCAGGACTTTCTGAGGTGGCGCGCGGGCGTAAAAAGTTTGAGAAACACTGAAGTAGCCAACATTACAACACGTGAGCGTTACTTCACAGCTTGTCTGTGGATGTCGGCTACAATTGTTGGGGTCACTGTGGAGGATGTTTAATAGTCCTGGCGACTTGACTCTTAATGAGAAACCAACCTTCTAAGGATTAAGTTTGTTCAAAGTTAGGAGAAGATCTAAAGATCGAGTCTTAACGATTAAAGTGAGGCCTCTACAGATATCGAGCATCATCGACGAGCGTCTCTCCTTTTAAAATGTCCGGTGTGATAATAAAAACCAGTGTTGCTATGAGTTTAAAATAGTCTCCCCCTGGCCGAACATGGCATCCCTACTCAATGCTTAATTAGTTAATCTGACAAATAATTACCAGACTCAGTTTATGGTTGCGTAGCACAATAATTGGTTCATATATGCATGGATGTGTGTTATGGATCTGGTCTCACCGTTTGTTGTCACATGAAGTTACAGCAACATTCACACACTTCTGTGGCCTCCATTTATATTCTCTGCATGTCTCTGCTAAACAGGATTGTCACAATTACTGGTGCATCCATCTAATACACTGAATCATTATCAGAGACGATAAGCTTATTAAGTTTAGCTTATGGCTAAATGTGACTGATCCACATTTTGCAGTCTGTTTGTCTTAGTCGAGATCATTTTTCAAAAAGTGAACAAAAATTTGCCATCACGCCTAAAAGAACATGTCTGTATGTAGTTACAGCTTCGTGTTAACTACACGAAGAGGAATTAAATCAGTCAGTGAAGTGCACAAGTTTTAAATTAGGGCTGCATAATTAATGGAAATATTAAAACTGCCATTTGACAAATGCAATATATAAATCGCAGAAGCTGCAATTTTTTAATAAAGGAAAAATGTGCGACTAAACAGCGTTATAATGAAGCACTGTGGTGCGGCGGGGATGTCCTGACCTACAAATCTTCTCCTCCAGTTGTAAGAAAACATGTTTGTTCGGCGCAGACCATGATTTTAATCGTTTCTTTTTAAATAAAATGAAAATTGTAATGGATTTTTTTTTTAACCATATCACTCAGCCCTATTTTGAATAGAAAAATAATAAGAAGCATTGATATCAGATTGGTTTTCATTGTCGGCATCAGGGGAGAGAAAACGTGAATTTGGTGAATCACTATTTGCAATTTAGTCCCAAATTACATTTTCAGTATTCAACATAGCAGCTGTTTT
The DNA here is from genome assembly GCA_027495735.1 of Lutjanus campechanus. NCBI lineage: Eukaryota > Metazoa > Chordata > Actinopteri > Lutjaniformes > Lutjanidae > Lutjanus > Lutjanus campechanus. The sequence continues at coordinate 11,749 of JAJHUR010057300.1, forward strand.
TGTGTCATTTAAAATATTTTTTTTCCCTGTTATTTAGCCATGTTGTGCTCTGAAACGTGTTGTTGTTGTTTTTTTTACAGAAGCAGAGTGGTGTTAGGCTGGTGTGAAGCCCCCAGTTGGGAGCAGGGTCATGCACCAGGGTTGCGTAAAACGTCGACACTTTCACGCAGGCGACAAACGGTCATGAAAGGGCTGTTAGCCTAGCATAAGTGTTAGCCACCGTTTCTAATCCTGCTTGCTGTTGTAGCCGTGAAAGGAAGCGGCAGCATTGATGAGACTGCAGTGCTCATGGTCTATATTCGTGACAGAGAGACAGACAGTGTGCGTGCGTGCGTGTGCGCCCGTGTGTTGCTTGTTTGTGAAGCAGTATTATTGATTCATAGGCAGTGTGATTGCAGGCAGCCTCCCTCAGCTGTGTTCGCTCGGCTTTACTGGGCTGGCAGAGCACGCTACACTGCAGCGCGTCACTGGAGGCTCAGTGTGTGTGTGTTTGTGTGCGTCTGAGATGTTTTTTGTGTGCAGACAGAGGCTGTGTTAGTGTGTGTTTGCACGAAGGAGAGACAGACAGCGTGTGTTTTTTGTTTTTTGTTTTTTTGTGCATGTAGTCACCCATGTAAGCACATTGAGCCGTGAAGCATGTGTATATGTGTGTGTTTCATAGTGTGTGTGTGTGTGTGTGTGTGTGTGTTTAAAGGGGGCTGTTGTAAGTCATGTACGTGGATGTAGTCAGTCATGTAAGCACATTGAGCCATGCAGTGTCAGTGTGGGAGTGAGGGAGAAACTCATGTGTGTGTGTGTGTGTGTGTGTGTGTGTGTGTGCGTGCTTGTGTAGTCAGTCATGTAAGCACATTCAACCATGACGTGATGCCACTATGTTGTGTGTGTGTGTGTGTGTGTGTGTGTGTGTGTGTGTGTGTGTGTGTGCTGCTGTTGTCCGTTGTTGTGGAGATGGATGGCGGCGGCTTGGGTCATTACTGAGCCTGAGTTAGCTTACTGGCTAATTTTAGCTTCTGGGTTAGCTGTAACCGTGTCGTTTTTCCGTACGAGGAGGCAGAGAGAGTGAGCATTGAGCGAGGTGAGCGTGGAGAGTCTTTCTTTGTTTATTTTTATGTATTAAAAAACATTTTGCATCAGTTTTTAAATGCATCGTCTGAGGCGAAAGGGCTGACGGACGTGTAAACAGCAAAAAGACCATGAGCGCCAAGGTTCACACCTGATGAGGGTGTGGTAGCCTACACGTCTAAACCCCACATGATGCCCTGTGCGTCTGTTAAAGGGTCAGTGCGTCCTGCTTCCAAATTACATGAAAACACTTCAACAAGGTTGAAAAGTGCTTGAAACTGCTTGAAATTGTAATCGCATTACTTTTAATAAATATATAAATTGAAATTGACTCTGCTCGAGCCTCGCCGGCTGCTCCGCACGTGTGGATTTTATTGAAATTGAAGTTATTTGTCTGGTAATTGCTTGAGTGACTGTTTTACATTTGCTCAGCCTGGTTTTTACAGGATGCAGAGAGGTGACACATTTTGAAACACGAGTCTTTCCTTTAAAGGAGAAGTCTGTAATATATTTACTGTAATAAATAATAAATAATCAAATATGTCATCAGAGATCAAAAAAACATGAAATTGAAATACTTGCTTGTCTTTCTTTTCCAGGCTGGAATAACAGTTTTTGTTTGCTCATTTGGGGTTAAATTAAAGTTCAGATTCATGCTGAATGTTCACTAAATGACTAATCAACACATGGAACTTGTTTCTCTTAGTAGAAGTCATTTACTGTAAGATAGATCTAAATGTTTTTTCATCACCCTCATGTTAAAAGTGATCTCGCCGCTGCCGTTGACTTCACGCCATGCGTCATCTGACGGTGTCATTCGGCTGTTTTATACTTTCTGTTCACTTCATCAGTCAGGTATGAGTCAGAAATACCTCAAAATAACTTTACAGACTGACTGTAATTCTCCTCAGATACTTTCTTTGCCTCACACTGACGCAAAAACACACTGCCAGTAATCATCTTACCTGCGTATGACTCCAGAGATGAAATAACTTCCATGTCTTAACTGGTTTAAGTTTTAAGCCAAAATACTTGATTGTCCAGTTCAGTGAAGGGTTGACAAGGATTAGTTATTAAATTAATATCCGTCACAGCTCCTGTTGAATTTGAGGTCTAGTGTTTTTCTGATCAGGTACCTGACATGGAGTCTATTAAATAAGGTGGAAATTAGACAAATTTTATTCTTATTCGTTTAAAAAATAATCTTTAGGTGCAGCTTTATAGATATGTCATGTATCACAGCTGTATGCATGAAAATGCATGAAAAGTGTTTGAATTTGACTCGGTGGAGGAACCCTGAAATTAGTTCTTGTGTGTCGTGATTAGTGATGGTGGAGGATAATGTGCGCAGAGCAGCCAGGTTGAGTCGTGTCATGCGACTTGTTTTAGTTGATAAACTCTCAACAGCACAAGAACTTGACTTTTATTCTGAAGCTGTTTGTCTAAATCTTCATGCTAACTTTGCACTCGCCACCTCCGTTGTGGAGATTTTGGGAAGATTTGTGCAAAACAACATATGGGACAAGCTGCTGAAGCCTCCTACAGCTCTCCAAATGATGGTCTTTATATTTTGGAATTGATTATTTTCCTTCATTAAAGTGGATTGATTAAACATTTCTGCTTGACTTAGCTCATTAATGCAGCAGAAGCTGCGACTCGTTTAACTCTTCACTTGACCCTCGACGGGTATCAACCACCACAAACTGCTCAACCAACCTGTGTTTTTTAGGACCACTAACGTTTTTAATTTCTTGTGTTTTAACCCTGAGGGGTCTGAGCCTATTTTGGCTGTTTTTGAATACTTTTGATTTTGCCTTTATATACCACATAAAAAAACTTCATCTATATGATCTGATAATTAAATTGAAATTGAAAAAAATATAATATTTATTACAATAAAAAGCTGATTCGACCGCTTCATCCTGTTTTGTAAAATGACAAAAAATGATGAATATGTGGAAAGAAATGCAACGCCTGCTCCTCCCATCCCATCGCACTTTTACGCTTGGATAAATATATTGTGTACTATCAAATCAAAACTATCATATCTCCGGTTTTACGTGGTCTGTCGACGTCAAATAAAAACTGGGAGAGAGTTTAAAATCCGCACTTTCGAGTAAAGTTGACGGCAGCGCTCCAGGTGACCTAGTTTCTTTTTTACGGCACTTTGAAAACGTCACATGATCTGATCACGCCGGCGTGATCATAGAGGGTTAATAGACTTGCTAAAGAAAATGAATCACTCACTCATCGTGCAGGATGAGTGTGTATGAGCTACTCTGTCGGTTTGTTAAAAGAAAAAAATATAAACTTGTACTAGAAAAGAGACATTTAACAAAGGTTAAAGTTTTCAGAAAGGAAACAGAAGTGACCCTTCGCTAAGCTCCGCCCTCCTTAGTTACTGTTGCTAAGCCTGCCAAACTTTCCATTCTTGCACTGCATTTACGCAGTTTACGGTGATAACGTTGGCAGATTTAACATCAAAATTGGGAGTAATTGTTGAAACAGGAGGTCTGTGATTTCTTAGAGACGTAAACAAAAGCAGATTCTCATTTCTAGGTGATGGCCGTGGATTTTGTCGGCTAAAATAATGACTCACAAGCAGATTTTATAAGTGTAGCTGGCTCATGTAAGCTAATGCTAACTTGATTTGTCAGCTGAGAAGTCTCCAGTTATCATTTTAATGTCTCCATCTGACATGTTTTAAAACAAGAACCCTGTTAAAGTGTTTATGTAAAGTTACCTGACAGCTGCACACATGATATAACGTTAATGCTAAAAGACTGAGGCTAAAGCTAGCCATTGGTCGGATGGTGAAATACAGCAGGTAAATCTACATGATAGACGACAGAAATACACTCATTAACGTGGGAAAAGCGCAAAGACTCGATTAGTGACTTTGAGACGGGTCACCAAGCTTAGACCAGCCAGACTGCAATAGTGGAGGACAGCCGGGATAAGAGCTAAGTTAACCCGGCTTAGAACTGTCAAGTAAAAAAGGGTTGGGAACACTGATCTAGTATTGATCCTCAGACTAAATGTAGTTCTGTGTGAAAGAGGAGAGTTTATGCAGTATTTCAGTATTTGTGTGAAAGGAGCCATTTGAAAGTGGGCGTTGGGGAGATGACATTTGCTGGATGGTCATAAGATGAATGTCATCAATCTGTGGGGATTTTGGGTCGTTATGGCTGCGAGGCGGAAAAAATAGATAAAAATTTAATGGCTAAAGATTGTAAATAAGAGCGTCGTCTTCCTCGCGTTGCAGAAAGAACCCTCACTGTGTTGCTTATCAGTTTACTTATGAGACGGATCCGAATCGATCGGAATTGGCAGAAAGGTGTTCAGGGGCGCGCCGTTTGTCCTGCGATCCGACGCTTCGGCTCGCTTTCTGTGTCAGGTGAAGTTTGTGGCATCATGCAAATGTGGCCTACTTGGCGAGCAGGGATTCTGTTGTGTTACTCACTCTGGTGCGAGTGGCCTAGTTACACCCGTGTCCTTCATCACTTCAGACACTGCACACACACACACTTTTGAATGATTTTGCTTCATTTTTATCTGTGTATTTAATTGAAAACACTACTGAGGATACCTCTAAATAACTAAATAATGACTAAGCCCTGGTCGGTCCTGCTAACCCCCTGAAGGAAATCAGGTCAGATGAGCCCTTTCTTGACTTTTTGGGCCTTGTATTGGGGGCCGTGTTGAAACTGGGCTAAAGTGTGATCCCTTGCTGGCCCTGTTTCGTCCTCCAGTTTAGTGATTCTCTGTCCTGGACCTGACCCAGTGTATTTATGGTTTACCAAGTGGTCAGTTTTACTTAAATGCATTCATTTACACTTTGTATCCAGGTGCAAATCGGTAGCTAGAATCATATAAATCCACTGGTCTGGCTGTAACCTGAATAAGTAATAAGCCATCTCTCGTGCTGCTCAGCCCTGTAGGGAAAAGTATGCTTCGTAAGCCCCGGTTAGGTCCTCTATGACCCAGCAGGATCCGGCCTGATGTTTTCAGAGCTTCTGATCTCCCAGCGCTCACGTGTCCACGGCCAGATTAAAGTCTATTTAAAGTAGTCATCAAAAAGAAAGTCTTTGAGAGAAATGGCTCGCAGTCTGCTGCAAGATGCTAATCTAAACTTCTTTTGTAGATTTCATTTAAAAGAAAATCTGCTCCAGTCTGGTCGACATCTTCAAGTAGTCAATTAGCTGGAAAAAAACAAGGAAAAAGGGATTTAACTCAATCAGCTTATCTCATTTTTGTTGAATATTTTTTTTGTCATTTTGTCTGTTGTGTTTCTTTTTTCAATTAAAATCTGCTTATTTGTGCTACCTGTGTGAAATGCAATCAAGGTAAAAAGTGAATTAGGCAGCAGTGCAATTATAGCGTGTATCTTTTCCTCGCGTGCGGTTCCTTCCGTGAGATGCGAGTAAAAGATGTGAAGAGAGAAGAAAATCAAAGGCAAATGTTTTTCGAGAAATGAGACGTCCCTTCCTCTGAACCATCATCTGATGTGACGTCAGTTTCTCATGACGAGGCCACAGCTGGATCGGCTGTCGGTCTGCAGATGTTAACAGCTCTGCATCACCTGCAGTTTTTAATGAGGTTAGACAGCTACTACTGCCAGTGCAGTCATGTAGTGATGTCTTACAACATAACAAAAGTAAATGTATTTTTTTTTCAGTTCCAATCTGATTGCAATGTCTGAATTTGGATATCTGTCAACACTAATCCAAAACCAGCACTTTTTTCTTGATGTTTTTGATTATTTTGGCTCCAAGCAGCATTGCTAACTGCTGAGTCAGATTGTTTTTGTTCTGATTGTTCTTTCTTCTTCTTATTTTTTCTGCGTTAAAACCGTCTGTGCAGCAAAACTTCTAAGATAAAAATTCACTAAAATAACAGGTGGGTTGCAAATTCCACCCACTACTCATTAGGCACATATAATGACCTCGAGGTCATTTTAATCTCCCAGTTCATCTGCGTTTGGTCTTTTGGTCTCGATTATTATTATCAGTAAGATTCCATGAGGCTGAAACTGAAGTCCAGTCTGGAAAGCTTGTGTAGTTTGTGTAATGTAACTTGTGTAATGTCGTCCTCCAACCATTGTGGTTTGATGTGAATGTCACATGTACAGCTGATAAGCTGAGAGATTGCCCTCATTTGCGTTATCATCCCATGATGAATTGCTGAGAGTTTAAGTTTGCTATTTTAATAATTCAAACATTTGTTAGTGTTTTTAATGTGTTTGTCCATGAATTGCTGGTCATATTTCTGTGCTTTTTTATCCTTTTTTTTACAACATGACAACATAACAATCAGGGCCGTAAGATATATAACGCATGTAAATTATTTATATATAATGAATACATATAAGTAAAAACATAATACAAACAAAGTAAAATAAAATGAATATAAATTTAAAAAAATTACTTAAATGAAAGGAAAGAAGGGGGGAAAGGTACAGAGGTGCAGCAAATATATCTGAATCAAGGTATTAGGGAAAAACATTTCATAATAATCCAGAAGTTAATAACTTTTTTTTTATATCAATAAAGGTAAGTCAGAGTTAAGTTCTATAAGAAAAGGTCCAATCTTATGAAATGATCTGCAAAACATCTGTTTGTGAGTAAAAAAATTTTGCATATAGAATAATGAAGTTAATCAAATGCTCCAGAGCATTGTCATCTGGATTATCATGGTAACAAACTGCCGGTTTATTGTTGCACCCTGAGTGAGATGGCTTGTACATTTCTTCACTCCAGCTGTATCATAGCACAGTAATTCAGATCACTTATCCCTTTATATTACATGCAAATGCAGAGTAGAATAGAAAAAGCCTTTTCAGTTCATGGGTCCACACTGCTCAGTGTAGTGTTAACAAATAGAAAACACGTGGAATTTAGTTCAGAATGTCTTTTATTTATATTGAGCCCTGATACTGATTCTGGATCAGATTGGTCCCATCTCTGAAATAACCATCAAGCATCTGCATAATTGTTAAAAAGCACAGAAGCCAACAGCTTTATTTACTCATTTGCTTCTACATGAATTACTTTTATTTATTCAATGAGAACCCTGATCACAGTTACACACATTCACGCCAGGAAGCTGCCTCATTCACAGTCTCATCTTCTGGCTACTGAGCAGGTTCACTGGAGCAGTTGGGGTTTGGGGCTTTGCTCGAGGACACCTTAGTGGTGATAATGAGGGAGGGGCAAGTGCTGCCCGTTAGTGTGCTCGCCCAGAATTATCCTGCCGTTCAGGGGGGGACTGAACTGACACGTTTCGGGTCACAAGTTCGCTTCTGTAACCTTTAGGCTGCCACTCGTCTGACTCGCTGTGCAGGCTTGCTTTAAAAGTTTCCAGTGGTCATTAAATGTCTGCCTTTGTTGTTATATAGCTAAGGGTTAGTTTGTAGCCTCCCACTGCACAATTAATAATTAGAGGAGGTTTGTAAATATTTAAATACGTGATATTCCCATAACACTAGATATTATTAGCTCTGTCAGTCACACTAAAGCAGCCTCCGGATTGAAATAAAACCAAGAGAGAACGAGTGAAGACTTTTTCTCTTTTGTCTCAAACTCAATATTTTCTTTTTTAGTAATTATGTTTTTGTTGTTGAGAGAATTTCATAAATCATTTGTCATTCTGATTTACAACACAGGCCTTTTACAGCATGACTCACAGTTTTTTTTTTGTATATAATCAACAATAAAGAAAGTCAAGTACAAGACAAAGAACAACGCTTATAATCAAGCTAAACGTATAAAAGAATCAAAAGCAGACAAAAGGAAAACAAAAACAACAAAAGAGAAAAACAGAAAAATGAAAACAAACAACACATATTTTCAGCTTTATTTTTTAATTTGCTGTGAGTCCTGTAAAATGTGCCTGTAATAACTTTTTGGATACTGTTTGGAGGCCAATAGCGAATAAGCAAATGTGCACATCTGTAAAAATCAGCCTGTATGCTTTTCTCTGAAGAGTTTTCCTTCATTCGGTTGAGGCATTTCTACATCAAACATCATACGACGCAGAAATGTTTGGTTTTATTGTGCGTCTCCATGTATCTGCCCATCGGCTTTAGTAGAACTTGGACCAAAGTCTGACACCGAGCAGAGCTCCAGGATATTGATATTTTATGACATAATCACCCTTCTGTCTTTTTTTATTTAAATGATACAATAAAGGAAATGAAAAGCACTTGTGTGATATATCCATCATCTTCAGTGACGCTCTGTCGCTGACCATGACCCTCGGATCTTACTGAAGTGGAGCACGAGAGGTGCTGCAGCAGTTAAGATAAGAAAGGAAAGGAAGATCTTTGGCCAGAGATTGTTTCAAAGCTACAGTAACAAAGAATAAAAACAAGAGAAAACTGTGTTAAATATAAAGTGAAATATAAATTATAATAATTAATGATAATAAATGATAATTTATAGGGATGTTCATGGCGACTAATAGTGTCGATTAAATGCAAAATTTAATTTAGACTAGTCAACAAGTCTAACAAGCCGTTAATCACAGGCTACAAGTGTCAAATCATATTTTAAATGCCGCTTTAAATGTGTGTCACTTTGCGCTGTGCAATAAAAACAATGCTCATTAACCTGCAAAACATGAAAACTCGCTAAGTGCTGCAACTTTTCAGATTAATGAGAATCACAGTGTCGGCGGGTAAACGACTCAGAGCTGATGTTAGCTGCCAGCCTGCTACACTGTGTGGCTAACGTTAGCAGTGCTAACAGCAGCTGCTCTGCTTGCAGGTTAACGTCCGTGTCCGTGTCTGTGCTGAATGTGGTCACATGTTGCTGCAGTCGAGTGATTATTTTCCAGTTTATTCTGTCACAGTCTGCATTCAACATTATTTCCATTTTCTATATTAAAACGCTGCCAAACCCTGCTGGTTTGACGAGCTTTCATCTGTCCGACTCTGCTGACAAAAGCAGGGTTGCATGGGCCTTCGGGACATACATGCTAACAGCGTACAGTGAGACGGGCTGCTGTCCGATGGAGCAGCAACCCCGACTAGTGGTGGGCAGCTGCATAACATCTTAGAGGCAACTGTTAACTGGCATCGTGCATGAATAAAATATGGATAAATAGTTAAACTGACAAGTATTTCTGGTGCCGACTAGCAAGGGTGGTGATGTTCAATCATGTAAGGGACTAATTGTGCACATCCCTAATAATTAATGATGCGTTTCCCAGGTAATCACTTGCGTGTTACTAAGACATTTTTGCATTCATCATAAAAAACCTTCTGGATCACCTAAAGGCAAACAACAGGGAGGTGGTACCTTGTAAAACAATGTTCAAATAACACAAACAGCTCAGAGGTGGACATATTTACACCTGTTTTACATGTCTCACCTGTTTAAAAAGTGAAATGCTACTGTTGACATCCGTTCTTTGTCCTGGACGCCTGGGACACAAACACTGACTTTCACTTTAAACTAAAAACGGCTCGCGGTTGACTTCAGCGGAGGGACTCTTCAACTTTTTCACCCGGGTGTCTCACCCTGGAATTCAGACTCATTACTTTGCTGCTCGTGTCATGTAGGGACTCGACAGAGGCCTCGTCCTGTTCCTCTGGCTCCCGGCCCTTTTGGTTAAATCACATCTACGCTTTTCTTCTCTTTTAACCAGATAAGAGTGGAAAAAGTTTTTTTTTTTTCTGGGTCTGTGGAGGCCTGGCCTGAAAATTACAACTGAACGAGTTTTAGGAACCAGTTGTCCAGCATTTTGTTTTTTTGTCAACAGTCAAAACACACCTGAAGGTGAAGTAACTGAAACTGTGGTCTCGGCGTGATGTCTTTTCTCTGCTCCGCTGTATTTTCTCCGCAGTACATTTTAATTAACATCACGTTTCTTTTTACTCCTGTTCACCTCTGAACCACGAGCAGCAAATAAGGATGTGATCCACTCACCGTTACCGTCATGACGGTGATATCTCATCGTTATTAAATGTCAGACGGATGATCAATGGATAATCCATAGAGCTCATATTGAAACAGACTTTTAAAAGTGCCCCGCAAATCAGGATCAAATGAAAAGATTATTAACTGGGCGATGATGGCTCTTAAGTGAACAAAAAAAAAAGATCAAATTCATGACTCGTGTGATTGAAAAGGAAGTTTTTAATGTGCACTTTTACATTTTACACTTTTACAGAACGTTGTAAAATAATGACACAATCCCAACCTGAACAATGTTCAGTCACTTTGCATTTCCTGTTGTTACATATAATCAAAATTAATACACATAGCATAAATATTATGCTCTAAACTGTTTATTCATTTGTGTTCTGCATTCGCAAAAAAATGACAAAAGTAAATTATTATAGAGATTAATGGATTATTATTCCTAAATGCATCATTTTGGGTTGGTGAAACATCATCGAGGAGCAAAATAATGAGGAAAAAAAAGAAAATACGGGCAGAGGGCTGCAGGGTCTCTGCAGATACAGACACTACTGTAAAAACTGCATGTTACACCTTTTAAGTGTGAAAAAGTGTGAATATTTTCTGATTTCTTTACTTCCTGTCTGACAGTAAACTGAATATCTCCGGGTTGTGGGCAAAACATCTTTGAGGACGTCTTCTTTGGGTTTGGGAAATACTGATTGACATTTTTTCACCATTTTCTGACATTTTATGGACCAAACAACTGATCAGTTAATCAAGAAAATAACTGACAGATTAATCGATTATGAAATTAATCGTTAGCTGCAGCTCTAATCTTTAGGACTTCCATCGATTTTTAGAGATATGTTTAAAATCATAACGAGTCAGATGCTTTTTCTTACACGTTTTCTAGTTTTCTTTAAAGGGTGGGACCATTATTAATGAGGTTTTTGTGTCATTCTGTAGCTTCCCAGTCGTATTCCTTATTTATTCAAATTTTGGTCTGAGTACGTATGTTTTAGTGTCAAAATGCTCAAGCCCTTCTAAAATGTTTTTCTGTCTTTTAAGCAAAAATATCAAAGATTTGCTGCTTTTCTTGTCATTTATGACATTAAATGAAGAGTCTTTGGGTTTTGGACTGCTGGTTTGACAAAAGAAGCAATTTGAAGACGTCACTTTGGGCTGAGGGAAATTGTGATGATCGTTTGTTTCAAATTTTTCATGGAAATATTTTGCAGATTAATCGATAATGTAAGTTATAACTGTTGCATATAAACCCCCGAGGAGGAGGTGGGGCAGGTCATCAGAGCTGAAACCTTTGTTCCTGCTTTTTGCCGAAGGCTGGGAGGCCGTTTCCGTTTGGAAAAACCTGGAAAAAAATGCAAGCCGAGTGCCTGTCATTCACAAGTGTCCTTTGACTTCTGACAAACTGCACCACGATTTGGTCAAGTATTGATGCCACCTGGCCGAATTAAACCAAACAGAAGGAATGCATGACCCACCTTTACATTAGGTGACGCTGTAGTTTGTAGTGGAGTCTTCTCATTAGATGGTTGGACAGACAGATGCACAGACAGACAAACAGGAAGCAGGACAGACAGATGCAGGTAAAGATTTGGAGATGAAGGCTGACATCAGACACAGCGTCAGTCCATCGACAGTCGGGAGCCGGTGGCAACGAAAGGGTTACCATGGTGACCGAGTGTTTACGTCCGCCTCCCCGCAGCTTTGGCACTGAGAGCCAGTTTCCATGGTAACGCTCCGGTTTCCCCCCCCTTGCCCCCCCCCCCAAACCAACTGGCGAGGAGGCCGTCAAGCTCGCTCTGTGTGTGTGTGTGTGTGTGTGTGTGTGTGTGTGTGTGTGTGTGTGTGTGTGTGTGTCTCTGATTCATTGAGATGATTCCTCATACCTGTGTGAGGAGCAGAGCCGGTTAGAGCATCTGCATTGGCCTCACGACACGAGGCGGTCAGACTCGTTCCTCCTGCATAAAACAGCAGCTACGAAAACACACACACGCACGCACACCTGCTCCGTGCTGCACACACACACACGCCGGCTATACATCAATATGACATTAACACACACACACACACACACACACACACACACAGAAATACACACGCCGCCACATGAGGACGGAGACACAAACACACACAGCAGACGTCCCTCAGTCAGTCGCTCCACATCGGCCTGACCCAGTGAGCCGGCCGTACACTCTTAGAGATGAGGGTTCTCAAAGGGTTCCTCCTGACATGCAGAGGTTCTACAAAGAACTGTCTGTCTCTGAAGAACGCTTCTTTGAAGAAAGGGTTTTGACAAAGGTTCTTTTATATCAGAACCCTTTTTGGAAGAGGGAGTTTTCCAAGGATTGCTGAAATGTTCTATTAAGGGTTCTTTGTACCATGATATAAGGGTTTTCAGTAGAACGGCCTTTGTGGGTTCTAGATAAAATCCTGGGAATATAAAAGAGTTCTCAGTAGAACACCCTTAATGGGTTCTTGTTGAAATCCATTTGGATAACAAAAGATTCTCTGTTAAACCTCTGAGGTAGGTTCTAGATAAAACCTTTTTAATAACAAAGGGTTCTGTGTAGAACACCCTGGGTAGGTTCTAGATGAAACCCTTTGAATATGAAAGGGTTCCCGGTAGAACCCCCTTGGTGGGTTCTCAATGAAAACCTTGCCATATATAAAGGTTCTTGGTAGAATCCTCCTGGCTGGGTTCTAGATAAAACCTTTTTAATAACAAAGGGTTCTGTGTAGAACACCCTGGGTAGGCTCTAGATGAAACCCTTTGAATATGAAAGGGTTCCCGGTAGAACCCCCCTGGGTGGGTTCTAGATAAAACCATTGGAATAACAAAAAAAGATTTGCTGTAGAACCTACTGAGAAGGTTCTAGAGAAAACCCTTGGGATGAAAAACGTTTCTCGGTAGAACCCCCTTGGTGGGTTCTCAATGTAAACCTTGCCATATATAAAGGTTCTTGGTAGAATCCTCCTTGCTGGGTTCTAGATAAAACCGTTGGAATAAAAAAAAGATCTGCTGTAGAACCCCCTGAGTAGGTTCTGGGTGGAATTCTCCCACCATAGCAGGGGTCAGAGGGGGTTCTAGGTGAAACCTTTCACAGATTTTTTCTTTATAAAAGGTTCTACCGGGAACCAAAAACAATTCTCCTATGGGTTGAGTCCAAAAAGCCCGTCATGGTTCTAGTTAGCACCTTTATCTCTAAGAGTGTGCTGTGTGTGTGTGTGTGTGAACCCTGTTCTCTGGTTTCTAAATCCAGTCGGGAGCATCAGACGGGGGCCACAGCCAGTTTTAGAACCTTTATCAGTGTCTCTGCTTCGCTGTCATAGGAACCGTGCAGTCGTTCCTCTGACGGCGAGCTCCACATACACGTGTGTCTGTAGGTGTGATGACGGCGGCGGGATCGACGGCTGTGAAAAGCCTTTATTGTTGCTGCAGGCCCTCTGAGGAGCGTCGGGCTTCATTTTCATCAGCCGCGCTCGGAGCTCAACCTTTCTGATTCACAATTCCACATAATCACAGTAATGAGCCGGCGCTGGCTCGTTTTCAGAAACACAATCGCTTCCGTTGCCAAGTGCAAAAAATGTGCGACAGTTTGTGGCGGTGACATTGGTACGAGAACATACGGACGACGTACAGTCTCTCGCATTACATACAGATGGACCGAGCCCCCGAGCAGCAGCGGCGTGTAAAGAGCCTCCAACAGACGGCGGAGCGTGCTGCACATGGTAGTCAGTGTATGTATATGAAACACTGTGACAGCTGCTGGTCGATACCTGTTTATGCATCTCGAGCCAGGCTGCCAGTCCTGATTTGCTGACTGCTTTGTTTTTATGTATGGAGTTTATATACAAGACACAGCACCGCACTGTATCATTACTGATAAGTTTTATGTGTGTTTAAGAATTAAAGCTGCAGCACATTTTGTACTGAATCACGTAAGGAACTTTGACCTCTTACGGTTCTTCCTGTTCAGAGACACCAGCGGTGATTGGGCTTTCAGGTTTATTAGATATTTTTCAGTATTTCTTGTAGAAAAATTTGATTTATTTCTCTTGTACTCAGCTTATTTTGGAGATGATTTGTCATCCAGTCCTGTCAATGAAATCAAAACACCATACCATGTTTAAATTTCTTTAGACCAGTCATAATCGTTCTGGGGTGGAGCTAAGACCAGGATGCAGTGACGGTGCTGCTGCAAAATAGTTCTGGCATCAGAATGACCACATCACTGCAAGATCAGAGACAACAGCTGTTAGCTTGTTTACATTCATACTATTAGCGTCCCAGGCGCTAATTTGTCGTTTTCAGCTTGTAGGTTGCAGCTCGGTGGTTGTTCTTGTTTCCCGGGGACTTTGAAGACGTAGATAGTGGACACCGGCGATGACGCTTGAGACAAGCGACCGATGGCGAACTCACACCAGCAGCGTGCATCTGGAGAGTCAGGCTAACTGCTGGCCCACATTGGTTTTAAGTCGTGGAACACACTAATTGACGTGGCATCCGTCAAAAATAGACGCGCGTATTTGACACGCCGAGGCGCTGGTGTGGAATGGCTGCGATCAGCTCCGGCTGACGTGGCGCAGCCGTAACACGCAAGGTTAATTGTCATGTTTAATCTAGAGCTGCGGTGTCTAAAAAATGTCAGAAAATACCAAAAAAAGTGTACATCCCAGTGTCTCAAAGTCCAAGGTGATGTCTTATTTTGTCAGCGACAAAACGACAATAAACCTTGAAGCTGCAGGTTTTAGATTTGGTCTCCATGTGGCTCTGATGCCTGATCTCGTCTTCATAAACTGCAGTGATGAATGTTGTCAGATTCAGTTCATGTTTGTGTCTGAAAGATAATGAATCGGGGAAGGGTTGCCATAATTTGTTTTACATCCATATAGTATTATTATAGCATGATAGCATTTTTTCCACATAGATGTAGACAATCTCAGACCGCTCAGATTGTTGTGCTTTGCTTTAAGCTGTAAGTGGTCAAATCAGGTCCTTCTAGTGTCACAGCAGATTTCACACGGGTGAAAAGCGCGTTAAAATGCACGTTTATATCAGGATACGATATGTGAATCAAACAGCCTTTTGTCAGTTACCTGTTCAGATGCGGAGAGTCTCATGCTGTGCTGTCGGTGTTCATTAGAAACATTTTATTTGATGCTTTTGTTCAGCGGAAAACAACACCTGAGTTGTTGTCAAAGCAAATATTTTACAGTAGCATTTGTTTACGGCGCAGACTGCAGCGTTTTCAGACTCCAGCAGGCCCGATAGAGTTATTTCATCCTCAGCCACGTGTAGATTGTAGCTACAACTGCTTAGGGATCCTTTTTCAGATCTTATTCTCTTGAATTGTAACCAAAAAAAACCAAGAAAGGCACAGCAGGATGTCTACACTGGGGCTTATAGCGCTGAAATACAAAGAGTTTTGATCTTAATGTGTGTAGCTGTAAGAAGGCGTGAGAAATTCTTCAGATACAGTCGGTTGCATCATGAAGCTCAGTGTGACAGTTGTCATTTTGCACCGCTGAGTGGGCTCCTCTCCCGTCTGTGCATTCATGAATCACATCCATACAACTGCAGCTAACAGGTACATGGTGGCTTTCCCTCCGCAGAGGATAGATGCATCCCATAATCCACGAGAAACAAACAAAAACACAAGCAAACAAATATGAGTCAGTGATTTCCGTAAGGCCGACGTTACACACGGCCTCTGATGTAAAGTGGATTTAGTGCGGCTTGTGTTGGGAAGTTTCACCAGAGGGAAGTCTCTTTTAGCGGCCAAGTGTCCATCAGGGGCTTCAGTCGATGTAAATCACACACACACACACACACACACCCACACACACACACACACACACACACACACACACACCTGTCTCTTA
>JAJHUR010057417.1:0-15013 GCA_027495735.1 Lutjanus campechanus
CACAGTCAGCGTATTACCTAAAGTAGATGGTGGTCGGCACGTCTCCAGTTTTGGACAAGTGGAGCACCGGGAGTACCGGTGTAGTTAGCTAAGCAATGTATTTCTGTGGACAGTGTCAGCAGCAAAATGTATTTTACCCCCTTAACAAAAAGCCCAACTACAAAAATATCAGTCAACATCAGTTTAACCTTTACCTTGCCGTCAGACAGACTTTTCTGATGGGAAACCACCATTATATAGGCAAATATCTTTCTCTTCCCGCCACCAAACTCCTTTGGCAAAAACAGTAATTTTACCTCACAGAACACTGGAGCTGCTCATCTACTGCTGCCTCAATCTGTTAGTTTGTTTGTGTTGTTGTGTGACTTTGGTGAATCCAAACTATCGTTTTAAAGCACCAAAGTCACACAATAACACAAACTAATTAACCTATCGAGGCAGCAGTGGACCAGTAACAACTGTGCTCTGAGAGATAAAATTACTGCTTTTGTCAAAGGAGTTTGGTGGTGGGAGGAGAGCAATTTAAGGTTGTCTGACGTTAAGTAAAGCAGATGAAAACATTCTAAATACATTGGAAACCTCATGCAGATTGCCATCTAACTGACTTCTGTATATTTATTACACGAATGTAAAAGTAAGTGAACTGACAGTTTCGCTATTTACTGAATTTTATTGACCATTTAAAAATACAATGCAGCTGCTTCAAACTTTTCAAATTACGACAAATTAAACTACTGTACTGTGTATAATTCAAATACACTACTGTCTAATACAGACCACCACTGTATATAAAAACATAGCTTACTGTAGTTTCGCTGCTGCATCTCACGGTTCATTTTAGGCATTTTGAAACGATTATTTTCATTATTGATTAACTTGACGATTATTTCCATTTTGTTTTAGTCAATAAACTGTCAAACAGTTGTGAAAAATGCTCACCACAATTTCAACCCAGAGACTCTTCATTTACTGTCATAATTAACAAAGAAAAGCAGCAAATCCTCACATTTAAGAAGCTGGATCTGGTATTTTTGCTTGAAAAATGATTGAAACGGTTAATCGATTATCAAAGTAGTTGCCAATTTTTAAGTGGCAAAAATACATTTTGCTGCTGACCCCATCCACAGCAGTACATCGCTGCCAATCCCCATCTACGGCAGGTAAAACACCGACTACTGATAAGTACCTCATACAACTCCACTTGAAAAAAATCCAACTATCCTTTAAAAAAAAAAAAGTTTGAACAGCTGACGTAGAGCTGAATCATCTCCTCCACTGCAAAAGCATCACACTGAAATAATAAAAGCTCTTCACTCTATATGGAGAACACACGCTCAGTCCCAGCATGCCCTGCTTCCCATTTACACAATTAATACTCAATCTGTTGTGCCTCATGAATTTGTAAACGAACTCTGCCTCAGCGTGAGAGTACAACAGAAGTGAGAGAAGGGGGGTAAATTACCTTCTGAAGGCTGTTTGGGTTCAGCTGCGTCTTGTCTATTATCTTAATTGCCACCTGTGGAGAGAGGGAGAGAAAAAAAACAGCATCGAAACTGAGCAAAATGGGACACAACAGCCGAGGAGAAGTGTGAAAAAGAGGAAGTGGAATATGACACTGAAATTAAAAAGCAAAAAGACAAACACAGAAAAGGGAACCGACATTGAATTTTCAACGAGAAAACATCATTTAAAGGACTCGAGAGCCAATCTGAGAGAGTAATGACACAGTTTAAACCGCCTCCTTGAGAAGAAAAATATGGCGAAATGCAACTGCCGAATAATTAACCAGAGAATCAGGAGGGGATTGAGGGGAAAAGAGCACCGTCGTTTCGTTAAATGTCGTACACTGTGTTAAGAAGAAGCTTGCTCTTTCTGTTCATCAATTATGAACAAATCAAATGCTCGGCGGCGGCGGCAGCAGCAGCTCCTCGCCCTGAAAACATCCATTACTGCCAACACCATCAGAGCCATGAACACGTCAGTATATAAAGCTGGTGGGGCTGGGTTTGAAATTTACTGGAGACAAGAGACACTACTAGTTAGATTTTAAGATCAAAACTGTTTTGATGCTATATTCTAAGAAATATAAACATGTTCTTTGCTGTAAAATCTTTTATTTCATTTGAGAAAATAAGAGGTTCCCTTAATGTTAAATGCTGTTCAAACACAAGCAGCAGAGTATAAAAACTCTGCCCAAATACAATGGTCAAAAACTGGCCAAATTCTTAATTAAATCAGGAACTGTCACAGAATAAAACTTGGAATCTGGCTGGAAATTCAGTGTGAAATTTTGGTACTTGACAGTTTTCTCACTTCACATTTCCATCGTTATAAAAGAAGTATTGAGCTATGACTTGTAATAAAAACTGAATGTCAGCCCAGCAGTGTCATTCCCCGCCAAAATCACAGACAGGAACTCAGACAGTGTGATGTGTAAAAACCTGCAGTGATGCTGATTCACACCATCTTCAGGAACTGCAAACTCGGATCAAAAATTGTTCTTTTTAGTCAACTTGTAGAGGTTTAACTAAAGGCAGATTTGTACAGCCGTAATTTCAAGGTACCTATACCCAAAGTTTCCAGACTCTCAAAGTCTCTATCATCACATCTAAATTGTGATGCTGGACAGATGCCACCTTTTCATTTTGGCTCCAGTGTCAGTCAATCAAGCTCTACTGTTTGTCTGGTGCAAGACCCCACAAAAAAATAAAAGAACATATGATGCTATCGTTTCATTTCAAAGATTCAAAAGATTTTTATTTTACAGGAGTGAGCGTGTAGATAAAACACCAGATTATCCTCAATTTCAAGCATATTTTATGAGTATATTCAAATTAAATTATACTCCTAACCTTGAAAAAGTTAAAAAAAAAAAAGTTTTCCAAACTCAAGTAAATAAGTTGGACTTAAGCGGACAGTGAATCTCAAAAACTTTTTAAACTTTAAGTATGATTGGTCAAATTTAGAAATATCCAACTGTTGGTGCTGACATTCAGGCTCACAAAGCTCCTATCACAGATACAAGAAAGGACAGGTTTTCTATGGGGTACATGTACTTTACGTAATATTTTCATATGGTTTTAAAAAAAAAGGACAAACCACATAAACCACAGAATATTATTTACCAGATTTCTAAGATTTCTGTGGTTCTGGCTGTTCAAATTCATGGATTTATCAATATGTAGTAAGGATGAAGCCTAATCCGAATAAGTTAACGAGGAAAGAACAAATAATGCTTCATCTCGAAGTTGCTCATTATTATTCGGAAAAAAATCTGTTCCATGTTTACCTTAACATAGTTTAAAAAAGGTTGCATCTAACTTAATCAATCACTTATTTAATGCACCAAGATTATTCCCTTTAACTGAGGGATATTTTTTTTTACATCTTTACTATAATGTTTCTATTTTCGATGCAAAACAGAATCTTTCAATTCATGTAATTTTTCTGATAGTTTCTGATTTTTCAACTTCTCCCTGTTAAAGGGGAGGTGGTGGTGGGCTTCAGACAGTTCATGAAACTTAGTTAAGCCAAAACTAAAAAGATAATTTTGCTGTTTTGATGGCAGAACAGAAGAATGATTGAAGATGCCAGTTGAACACCTGAAACTTGAGTTCACTCTGAGTAAAAAACGGCCAGTGTCTGTGTCCGGCTCACCTCTCTGCCGGTGAGGATGTGTCGGGCCAGTTTGACCTTGGCGAAGTTGCCCTTCCCGATGGTTTTGAGCAGCCGGTAGTTGCCGACGTGGGGCTGCTGCGGCTCCTCGGAGCTGCGGGATCGTACGCCGGTCCGGCCCGAGCGTGTGCTGATCTCCTGACGCCCATTACTGTGAGATGTGTGCTGTGTAAAAAAATAAAATAAAAAGACATTAGTTTAGACATGTGCTGGTCGTTAAATCGTTCTCACTGTGAAACATGTACATGTATCAGCCGTGACTCATGTTGACCCACTGTGACGTATCCACTTAGGCTCCGCAGGAAGAACTACTGATATTTATAGTCCTGCATCCAGACGAGGAAAGCGAGCTTTTCTTCCACCAGCCACAGATGGCTGATAAAACTGATTTTCCAGGCAGTTTCGCCATTTGATCAGCCACATATCAGAGCTTTAAAACTACAGGAAGATATCACATTAGGAACTTTTTACCTCCTTTCTAACTGTACAATCTTTTAGACATCAATTTTAAAACGGTGATAATTTTGTAATCGGAGTCCTTGGTGACGGTCGTTTTGTCAAAACTGTTCTAAACCCAAAGATTCTGTTTCCATCATGCGACTGGACAAAAAGCACAAAATCCTCACATTTAAGAGCCTGGAACCTCTTATTTTTTCACACATTTTTTCTTGAAAAAAAAATACTTGAAGGATGAAAACAATCTCATCAAAACCGTTACAGATAAATATCCTGTCGATCAACTATGTTTCAGCTCAAGAACAAATCATTTAACACTCAAGTGGTTACATACTGATATGAATTTTAATCTTAATGAAGAGTTAGGTAGTTAGGGAACATTTTCTGCTGTGTACTGATGTGTGCTCAGTTTATTTTTGATTAAAATCAGATTTTTTTTGCACCCAGAATGCACTGAAAAGACTTGCTCAGTCACTGGCTCCCACATGTAAATGAAGGTCACATTCACACACAAGAAACGGACAACAAAAGTGAAAAAATGCGAAGAAAATGAGAAGAAATCTGTTCTCAACTTTTTTTTTTTGCTTGTTTCATACATTTTTGCTTTACGTCTTCCTCATTTTCTTGTCTTGTTTTGAGCAACAGCTGGTTAGCTTTATAGCAGGTTATCTGCCATAAGAGCAAATCCCACAAACAACCCAAGCAAAACAGAAACTATATTCTTCCTGTTTGTTCATTTGCATTGTGTATTTAGATTTTGTTGTAGTGCTTTTTTTTTTTTTGTTGCTTAAATGTAAAGCACAGTTAAGTGCCTCTATGTTTGAAAGGTAAAATAAAACCTTTAACTTTAAAAAACAATATCTGCAGCAACAGTCAATGTCATATTTAGGCATAATGGTGGTGATAAAATGCTGTACAGCAGAACATAAAGCAACAAATGAGGTTTCAAAAAGGTTATTTGAAAATAGAGCCCCAACAATTAGTTGATTCATCGATCAAAAGAAATTAGTTGCAAACTATTTTAAAACTGTTCATCATTTCATTAATTTTTCAAGCTAAAATGTCAAAAATTTGCAGGTTCCAGCTTGTTAAAGGTTTTCTTTGTCAATAATTATTGTAAATGAGTCTCTTTGCATTGGACAAATGAAGCAATTTGAGGACATCATGCTCTGGGATACTGTAATGAGTACATTTTACATTTTATGGACAAAATGATTCATTGATTAATTGTGAAAATAATCCACAGGTTAATCGATTATGAAAATAGTCGTTAGCTGCAGCCCTATTTGAAAAGTTAAAAGGGTCAATCCATAACAGCCGTCTGGTTCACATACAGTTACCACACTACTGTTCTGATTTACCAGGAAGAAAATAGTTTAGCTCTGTTTGTACACCACCCGGATCTTGATGCATCTCGTGATAAGTTTAGCGAGTAGACGACACTAAAAACAAAATATCCGACATCTGTCGAGTGGAACGTCAGAAACGCTGGTGAAAAACACTGTTTATTGATTATTATTTTTCAATCTCATCATGTCGGACACAGTTTTCAACAGAGCTAGTGGCACTTTTCAGCTCTGACTGACAGAATCAGAACATCTGGCTGTATTATACTGTTTTCGGAGGCTGTAAAAAGATGCAAAAAGAGTATATTCGGATAACAGAATCATAATTTCCCAGAATACACTAAACATTCAGGAAACTCAATGCATTCTGGACTGAAGTACAATCAAAGCTCAACTGCTCGGTGTCGTGATTTTGTGTTGCACAGCTCTGACAGTACTCTGACAGTACCACCAATGGAGGTATTGATTTTTTTGGGTGCTGTGTTCAAAAGCACCCCTCTGTGTCCCATCAGCTAATAAAGAAAAAAAAATCTGATAGATACTCGATGCGGCCTCGGTATCGACTGACCGACCGATCCCTCATTAGCAGTGGCGCTGCCCTCTGCCCCACCCGGCTCTACCCAACCCCTCCCTTCCAGTCCACAAAGCGAACTGACCCCGTTCACCCTGGTGACAGTGAAAAGGACAGTGATAAAGACAGAAAATTAAGACTTTCGTGCAAAATTCGAACTTTAAATAAAGCCAGAACAGAGGTCAAACATGATAAGCAAGAAACATTATCCCTACTTTATATTTTCACTTCACAGTAGGTGCACCCATCCAATTAAAAAGATTTGTAAATGTTGTGCAGACATTACAGCTATAATCATGTAATATAAAGTCAATATAAAGTTACCATTAGGTAGGACAAGGTCACAATAAACTTAATTAACACCACACACATTAAAAATCTTCATATGAACTATTTTAGAGAAACCACAGGAGATTTAAAAGGTCGTAAAGCACAATAAGGTCACACTCCACGAAGCAGCACACACACACTTTAAGTCACTAAAGGAATATTTTAGGGCTTCTGCAGTGATAGCAGTGGAGATAAAAATATCAGCAACTAGGATAAGGTCACTGTTGAATACCACACACACACATGTCCAAAAAAACGCCTGAGGGAACATTAAACTGTTTTTTTTTTCTTCTTCTCGTTCCACTGTATTATCTGCTAATCATAAAGGAGCAACATTTTTAAAAACCAACATTTCCAGTTTCCCAGCTCACAACTTCCTGCAAGTAAAAGGAAAGAAAAAAAAAATCTCCCTGTTGAATTCGACCCTTTCCTTTTCGGTGGTTACTCACAAGGCTGCGGTGTCTCCTGGCTGCCTGGGCGCCCGTCATGTTTGAACAGGAAAACGCTCTGCCCCGCTGATGATGCCCATAGAGATTCCCACAACACCAGATTTTCCCAACTCAGAGCCCAGATAACCACAGACAGACCAGAGAGGGAAGACAGCAGGGGGGGTGCGGGGGGCAGCACTGATCTCATGTCAAGCCTGCTAGAGGCAGACACGCCAAAAAACCGGAAACCAGACACTATCCTTTCAAATTAAAAGCATTTACTGAAGAGTGCCCCGATAAGGCCCATTTGGCTCTACATCACGTTATGTTTAGTTCAGGTCCAATACACATAGATATTAAACTCTCTCTCCTGACCAGACAAGTGACAAAAAGCTTTTGTATAATTCTGTAGCTTCCTATTAGTGTTCCTTCTTTATTCGCCTTTTAAACACATTGTTTTTTTTCCCCATCACTGAAGATGGCTGTAGCTAAAGGAGAGAGCCATCTCAACTCTGTTGAGGGTCGCACATGCGCAGTACTGATCGGGCACTCAGGAGAAAATGCTGGCTGGTAAAGGCAAAGTTTATGAGCGGTAGTGCAAGCAAGCACTTCAGTTATTATGGGCAAAGGTTTATCAGGTGAAAGTCAAACCACATACGACACCATTTGCAGTGATTTTTAACGCAGGGAGGATAACACAAGGTTGTTTTTCAAAGGCATGTCAAGTTTCCGAAAAATGTCGCTAGAGTACCGTAACAAGAGCCGACAATGTCTCGCTTGCAGCTAAGATTAAACATGAGAGTTAACTTTAGGCTTTGTTGTTATTTGGGAACCGCTGAGAAATTAAAACAATCTATAGGAAACAGGGACGAGCAAAATTGACTTACGCAAAAAAAAACACTGAACCCTGAATAAGAACATAATATTAAGAAAAGAAGCAAATTCTCAGTTGAGAACCTGAGAAGCCAAATGTTTGGCATTTTTCCTTGAAATACATGGCTTATATGGTTAATAGTTTGTCAAACAAGTTTCCATAAATTGTCTTTTGCTGCACAGATGAATTGTTATTTCTTCCATTCTTGTTATTGCTTCTGGTTTCAAGCCATGTTTTCAGTCTATTAAATCTTTGCATATGCAGCTACTGAAGTGGCCTGATTTCTCCAACATAGATCAATAAAGTTTCACCACATCTTATCACCCACAGTGCTGTGTTTGTGCAGGATAAGTCTTATCTCCAGCTGACTCTCTGCTGCTGCTGCTGCTACCGTGATGAGTCATGAGATTCTCATGATATCACATGTGGACATTACACGGCTGCAGTTAAACAGATGGAATATGGGGAGAATAAAGGAATGTATGGTAAAGATGCGACGAGAAGGAGAAAAGTAGAGTTTGAATTTATACAAACAACTGAATTCAACAGATGCCAAACTGAAAATGTTGACAAAGATGGAGTATGGTGTTACAGCATTACGAGAATGAATAAAGCAGCTATATAGATTTTAAAGGTTGTGCAATTTAAAGGTTGAGCAGGATAATAAAATATGTATGTACAGTGGCTCATATTGCTTCCTTTCCTGTCAAGAGTTAATGTTCTAAAGCACTGAAACAATTAGTCGATTGCCAGCAAATTCAAGCCCAATAATTCTGATGACCACTTACTTGTGTAGGTCATTTATCAAGCGAAAATGGCAAAGATTTTTTTGTTTTTATCATCTCAATTGTGAGGAGTTGCTGCTTTTCCTCATTTCATACATCTATAAATCAAATAGTTTTAATTTAAGTAAAAAAAAAAAACATCACCTTAGATTCTGGAAACTTGTAATGAGCATGTAGGACTATACTCTTGACATCTTATAGCCCTGAACGATTGACTCAGTTGATCAAAAAATAAACTGATAAACTGATAAGCATTTCTATCTTTATTTAGTCCAGCAGGAAATTAATCTGCCAGAACTTCAGTGATCAGTTAAGCTGAAAATATACTTTCCCCATGCCCAAGTACCCGAGCGTCCACTTGAGTCCATGTGACATACATTTTGTCATCAGAGTGTACGTGTAGGCTCTGAGCACGTATCCCCATAAATCCAATTTGATGTGACTGCACAGACTTGTCCGCAAAGCCACTATGCTACACGACGCTATCGAATATCGTTTGCACATGTGTGGAACATGTCCTCCAAGCAGACTCCAGAAAGTTAGATAAATAACTACTACGTGCGAGGATTTGCCGCTATACTGCTATAAATTTTTTAAAAAATGTTGAAGACACTGTGATGTTGAAGAGATTCATCAACTATGTAGTTTCAAGCTGAAAGATTTGCGGATTTATCAATGCAAATATGGCAACATCTTGTTTCAACTTTTCATGTGAGGATTTTCTGATTTTCTGTGTTTTAAATCATTAATCGTCTTTCTAGCAGTGTATTTTTAAGCATAATTTGAAAATTTCCATTAGAAAAAGTGGATGGCAATGGCAACATTGGAAAAACTTCCTCAATCTGGCCAAAAAAAAAAAAGTTTTTGCCTTTAATGCACTCAAGTAGGTCCTGACAAAGTGAACATTTATGCACACACTGATCAGCTGTTTCTGCTCTGACAGTCTCCTCATAGCTCATCACATCATCTTGTTGCACCCTCTTCTCTACAACAGTATAATGGTTCTCTAATTGGAGCATTGGTTCCACAAAGCAATAATACTAAGTCACATAATGGTAATGGATGGAAACAACCATTCATCACAGTTTCTTGTGCCAGTTTACTCAAATATTCAGTTAAAACATGCAATACATTTAGGATGAAACTGGCTATGGTTAGCTGGAAAATGTTAGGGAATATTTGTTCAAAACAACAAGAAAAAACTAACAATTTAAAGATGTCACCTTAGGTTTTGGAGGAGTGCAGCCAAATTATTTTAAAACAATTGATATTTTACCTGATAACTAAAAAAAAGTTGTAGTTGTGATTAAATCAAAGGTAAAATTACTTTATAATTGTTTTATATAATATGTTTTATGATTTGCTTGTTTGTTTTTTGGCTGTTACCAGAAAAAGTAATGAATTTTAAGTCACCACTTTGGGTTTTGGCAAACAGATCTGTCTTTTATATTTTATTAATTCCTGTATGTTGCAGCCCTGATGAAGCTAATGGTAAAAAGATTATGAAAATAATTTTAAACAAAGCCCTGATATTTTATACCTGAAAAATCAGTCATGGATTTTAAGTCATCACTTTTGGGTTCTGCTAAATAGATTTCTCTTTTATACATTTTTCATTTCTTTATGTTAAAAAAGAGGACAAGATAACAACAGATAAACTGTTCGACGAGTACTGCAACTCTCCTATGCCTATATCACGCGTTAGAGATTAGTTTAATTTTGAAAATCCAGACCGGAAGCTATAATTGTCATGTTGTCGCCACCTTGACAAGGCTCTTCCAGACAGGATATTCTGTTGTCACGCGGAGGCGGGACTACTGAAGCCCATATTTGGAAGCTGAACGGTTGAAACCTTTGAGTGACAGCTGGGACAGCCAATTGTGAGCCAGAACACAAACTACTGTTGCCTGCCAGAACCAGCAGGCAAAGTACTGTAGTTTTGTTCGTGGTTGGGCCTAAATATCCTGACTACATCCTAATTACCTACAGTCACATGAAAACTTATCACTTGCTGATAGAAAATATAATTTACATGTGAATAAAGCCCAGAATGGACACTGAATAAAATTAAAGGATGTGTTAGAAGTAGAGGATATGCTTGTTTACGATTTACCAACGAAGTGTGAAACAATTAGCTATCACACAGTCTAATAATGCAACAAAAGGCATTAATGAGCCACAAATTAAGTGTAACATTAACCTCCTTCTAGATGCAATTTAATGATATTTTACAGCTAAATATCCCAATTAACAACCCTTTATACTTACACTTTCCGTCACCTTCTCGTTGACCGTAGGTAAAGGAGTTTTTGTTGACATATTTTATTTGTCCTTCTTCCACCAGCCGCCGTCTGAAGTCCAAAAAAAATCCACCGACACCTTCTTCAGTCCGACAGCGGAAAAATGAGATTATTGCTTTGCTTTGCAGCTCTCTCCGGGGGAAACAGTCTCAGCATGGATCGTGACAATTTTCAAACCAGACCGGACGTGTTAGAGCCGAGCACCTCAACTGTTAGGGACCGAAAAAATCCTCACTAAAGAGCATAATAATCCCCGTGTTCAGTATTTACATGGCGCGTACATACCGTTCATGGCCTGTGTTCAAACTCGACAGGCGAACGAAATCAGTGTCCGTCTGTCCGTTTGGGTTTGAGTCAGTGAAGCTAACTAAACTAACGTCAAGGCGCTGTCGGTCGCCACTTCCAAAAATCGCCCCGGGCTTGTTTTTTTTCCCCCTCAAAAACTACTCAGTCTAGAAACAAGCCATGGCGTCGAGTGTCACCTGTAGATGTTTCTTGGAGGGATTTAAAAGGTTTGGGAGGCTGAAATACTCGCCGTCGACTCGGTTTCTTCCATCTCCGACGGCCCAAAGTGAAGCTGGTCTGTCTGTTTTAGGTGGGACCAAAATGGCTACTCAGCGGCTGGGCTGGATTAGGCTGCGTTCACGGACCTCCGACGTCAGAGTTTTCTCATGAGCAGACAGTACAACAGCCAACTGGTTCATAATCAAATAATTACTGCTGGAATAAGGATTTAGTATTCTTTTACTTAAATAAAAGTAGAAATATCATATTCTAAAAATATAGTATTATTTCTGCACCTTATTCGGCATAGAAATATCAGCAAAATGTACTTAAAGTATCAAAGTAATTAGTACTTTATGAAGAATGGCACCTTTCAGCGGTGGAATCTCAAGTACTGTAGGCACTTTAGTACAAATTCGAGATACTTGTACTTCAGCTAATTATTTCCATATTATGCTTTTTTTTTTTTTACAAGATATTTCAGTTTCAAGTTTTCAGTATACAAGTACAGTACAACTTATTCCCTCTAACAACTCAATAATAAAATACACACTTAACTAAAGGCAATGAGGTGAAAGAATTATCGCATAGACTACATAAATAAAACAAGAAATTATAATAATAATAAAATAATACAACAATATACAACAATAAAATAAAAAATAACCACATTTGAGGGACCCTTGCAAAAAATGTGGGTTTATGTATATATTTCAGTATAAGTTGTAAAGATGTCAAAAATGACACTTATGTAAATGTATTTAGTTACTTTTCACCACTGTTATTCTATCAATTATTGTCTCAATCAATTGATTAAGATACTACTAAAGTTTTCACTACTGCTTTATTTCTGGGCCATTTTCACAATTAATTGTTTCGTCTAAAATGTAAAAAGAAAAAGTAAAAAACGTGAAAAATACCCATTTTACCCACATTTCTAAAGTTAAAGCAAAGCTTTTAATAAAGATCTTTGATTTACAATCATATAAAACAGAAAATAACAACAAATCCTCACATTAGAGAAGTATGAGCAAGAGAATGTTTTGCTTTATAAATGATAAATAAATGTCTCTTTCCAAAAATCATGACCTGGTTACTTAAAATGTGAGTATAAGGAACTACACCCACCAACTGTATCACTGTGCAGAATGAAGCGTGCATCTACTCATGGACGAGAGGTTCGTGCTTATCACAGCACAGGATGTAAACATTAATGGCATCCTTCTCGGCTGAGCTGTAATCTCTCGTCCATGAGTAGATGCACACGTCCTTCTGCATGGTGATACAATTGGTGGGTGTAGTTCGGTAGAAAGAAAATATTTCACGTGTGAAACTGCTCACAACAAGGTCTGTGGATTATCTTGAGCAACCAGGTCATGATTTCTGGAAAGACACATCGCTGTTGAGTTTTTAAAACTGCATGAAATTTAGTTATATTATTTTCTAGAGAAGGCAGACATCTTTACTGCTGATATCTCCAAAACCTGCAACTCACATGAAAACTATCTAGATGGATAAACAGCACTCCAGGTAAGAGTGAAACATGTATTTTCGATTGTGGGGTGAACTGTTCCTTTAAAACACAGGGTATTTAAACTATAAAATGTATAATTTATGGTTTGAAGTTGATACTGATATTTCTGGATTTATTCTCCACCAGAATTAAATGTCTGTCACCAGACCATCAACATAGGTGGATAAAATTGTCAGAATACATAATTAAAAGGTAAAAATTAACCAAATTAAATGTGGAATGATTTTAGTTATTTTTCCCCCCCAATGGCTGGTCAATCTGTTTTATCTGGGTGGAGTTGTGTTGAGGGAATTAGGACTCCTGACTTCTAAAATCCTGGATATAATCCTTATTAGAGTCTTTCTGTGTGGTGTGTGCATGTTCCCCCTGATTAAACATGGATTTACACTGAATTTCTCCAGTTATTTAAAATCATGATAAAGTAAATAAATAAAAAAAAACTTCAAACAGAATACAGCTCCAAAAATATGCACAATACCTCCTGACAGACTGTGAGGTTTGTTGTGTTGGATGGTTAGTTTATATAACTCCGACGGCACTTGAACGCAGCATGAGTGTGTCCAGCTGAACGGGTGGAGGAAGTGAGGAAACCGGCTGACCTCAGTCCCATTGGACCAGAAAGTACAGAGAGGACTGTCATCACTCAGGAGGAAACGTCTCTGTGGGAATTAACTTGACTTCATAGGAAATTAGGATTTTATTTTAATTGAATTATACGTCATTCACTAATTCACCTATTAAAGGGAGGAAACACAGAATAACAAGACAAACACTCCTTTTCATTCTTTCTATTAGACTTTGCATGAAAACAAAGTTTTAAAATGAGACACGAGTTTCTGGACAATATTTTGCTACTTACACACAGTGGTGGAATGTAACTAAGTACAATTACTCAAGTAGTTAAGCAAAAAATTTTAGGTACTTGTACTTTACTCGAGTTTTTTCCACTTTTTTTACTTCTACCCTATGACATTTCAGAGGGAAATGTACTTTTTACTTGCTTTTTAATATATCTATAATATAATAAAAGTAAATTTACTCAAGTACTATACTTAAGTAGGGAGGAGTGGGGCCAGTTGTAACAGGGGCTACTGTAACCATCCAGTTTCTCTAATCAGAAAGAAGCTAGAGGGGGTGACACTTTGCACACGCTCAGAGGAGTAGGATCATTTTGGGACTCCCTAAAATCTTGGTATTGCACCTGTGGGCGGAGTTTTACAACCTGCATCTCACACACAGGGTTGTGTGCCTGATACACAGTCTTGTCAGCTCACTTTGGATCGTCTCGTCACTTTCTGGATAAAGACACTCAGATTTTGGCTCCTAACATTAGACTTCACTGCAGTGTCAAATGACTTTCACCTGACTGCAGATTAATTCTCAAACTGAGCGTCATAACATTATACTGGAGAGGTGAATAAACTGACTTTACTTGGATTTACTCTTCACTACGCCCCTGAACTAAGTAGTGCTAAAATATATGGACAAGACAGACTAAGATGGACTAAAACAACAAAAAATACACTAAGATGTGGGGTCTGTGTTCTGATATCAGTGTAATATCTTTTATCCAAATGGAATTACAAACATCACATAAACATATCTCATATTGTATGTGAGAATCTTCAAAGCTTTCGCAATCAAATGTACCCAAACTTTGCCTCTTAGTCCAATTTTTGCTGTGTACTCAGAGCACAGGATAAGAAAGTCACAGAGCTCAGTCATGAGGTTGCTGAAGCGTGCACTGCTACGTCCTGTAAAACCACACCCATCTGCAACACATATTAAGGTTTTAGGGAGTCCCCGATCATTTTACCTCGGCATAAGTTCTCAACAAAAGAGATTTGAAGTTTTTTAAAAGTTACTTTTTTTTTTTAAAAATGTACAGTATTTATCTTCTGTTGTTTTAAGTTTAGATGACTGTGAATTTAAACGTACATCGATTTGATTCCTGGGTCACTGCTTAAAAATGAACATGAGCAAACTGCTAATAGACGTGTTGCTTGCGAGCGCATGAGATTTTATAATTGCTGTGAGATCAGGGGAGGTTTTAACACTGTTACAACTGACCCTGACCCACATGACCCAACTTAGGCATGCTGTTTGACTCTGCTGACATACTGTTCTGTTAGAAAATTAACTTATCTGGTGTAATCCAAGTCTCTTAAAGCCCCGACATGCCAAGTTGACTAAAAAAATCCTTAGCTTGG